>OX352761.1:139693161-140003818 GCA_947095585.1 Nephrocerus scutellatus | reverse complement strand
AGAGCACAGCACATAACGCGATACAGCGATCCAAATTCGGTGCGCTCCACATGCACACATACTCATACCTTACGTACGGTGCAAAACCCCCCATTGTGCGCCAAACACTTTAATGTGAAATGTTTTATTTATTAGTATTGTTAGTGCTTTTATAAATGTACGAAATTATTTCTTGATGTGTACATCAATAATGTGTCCTACGGCGGCGTGGCATTCCGTGCATTGTGCTCCTCAGTCTTGGGTTGATTGTACACATGAGACGAGACTACGGTGACTTTGGCCTGAGAGCAAGAAACTCACCGATTGCAATACACGAGTAATGGACCTGCTCGCGCTCGCGATTCAGAATAAGTCTGCCTTAAAAGAGTATCTATACCTATACATTTGCCTTCATCCGATGTGGTTGCCAAAAAAAATGCCCTAGTTGACCAGTTAATAAATTATATAAATTATGAATTTGTAATGTGTACTTCACAAGTTCACAGGTGGGGTTTGTAAACGCAAAATGCAGTGCAACCAACACAACGCAACACTTCGCATCGCATCAGTCTTGCCATCATATCAGTAAAAAGTAAAAACAAGGAGATTCGCACGCTGAAATGAAATATCCTTCGTAGCAATTTCATGAGCGTCAATTAAGATAAGTAATTGGGAAGAGATAAATTTGCAGATTCTTCAGTTCGCATCTTGGCCCGTTTGGTGGACATCGGCGAGAATTCGCGAATTATTGTTTATTGCAGTCACATAAACATTTTGCGCTTGGCGAAATTTCCGGGGTTGGGCTGTTGGCTGTTGGCTACTTGGGCTGGACATTGACGATTTATGTGGTAGTTATTGGGGATTTTGCCTTCATTATCGCAACTGTTGCTGAGTGGAAAGAAGTGGGTTATTCCTGTTGCTATTAATATCGTGATGGCCTCTGCACTTTTTGGGCACCGTATTGGTCATAAATATGTTCGTTTGTGCTTAAGTTCTTTGGGTGGAACTTCTACGAAATGCTTCCTTAATTGTACCCTTTGTAAAAGCAATTTACCGTTTTTTGTAGGGTCAACTTTTATATCAGCTTTATACCCAACCCAACCCAATTAATGGTTTACCACTTTTACAGAAACTGACAAACATTTAAAGCTTTTGAAAGAGCATACATAATAGCTTTGGATTGCCAAAAAGTAAATCGACTACAATCATCTTTGTCTATTGCGGTATAAAAACGCTTATCCACTCGGTTTTAAAGTACTGGCGTTTAGTCCAACTTAAGAAAACTTTAAGAAAACAATGCATGATACAATTGGTTTTAAAAGCGAAGTACACCCATGTAAAACAGCTTTGCATCAGCTAGTATGTTCCATTAAATATTCCCTACACTACAAGGAGTACACTATGATAGTATTTCTTGACATTGAAGGCGCTTTTAATAAGGTCAACATATCTGCGACCACCGATTCATAGATGGCCGTAAGGGTAGGCGACTCACTTGGCGAACTGATTAACCTTCTACTCAAAAGTCGGATTGTTAATTTAAAACTGGGCGTGTCGTCTGCCAGAAGATCTGTCTGCAGAGGAACACCGCAAGGTGGAGGTCTGCCCCCGCCCCCTTCTATGGAACTAAAAGGGGAATGGTGAATGAGCTGATTGTATGCCTAAGAAGGGAGGTACTCTTCACTAGGAAATATCAAGGTCAAAAGATCAGAGTATGCATGAGCGGAGCGCTTCGTACAATTCTCTCTGCCGCGCTTGACATTTTGTATATCTTTACACCACTAGACATTTTCAGCAGACAAATAGCCGCCGTTAGAATTTTGCCAGGTAACATAGACTACACTATTGCGCAACTCCGATTTAACAAAAACTTCCAAGTCACCATCCTCTCCAGATCATTCTGGGAAGGGGGAGCTGAATAAGAGGATGATGACATTCACTTTTACACCGACGGGTCAAAAACTGACGACAGAGTTGGCGGAGGTGTTTTCTTAAAAAGGATAAATCTTAGTTTCTCTTTCCGTCTTCCTAATCACTGTAGTGTGTCCTAGGCTTTAATTATGGCGATTAATTAAGTCTTGTCTTGGCTGAAGAGAAATGTCATATCCTCTAAGGATATCCGCATTATCTCGGATAGCCAATGGCGCTGAAATCCCTGATATGTTATGCCAAGTAAAAATATCTGGATCACTATCAAGCCCATTCAACTTCTATAACGAGGTCCGACAAGGGATGGACTGGCCTTCTTCCCCTTCTACCTTGCGTTGGAGAAAGTGATCTGGGACTCAGATTTAACGGCAAAAGGAACAATCCTCTATAATTTCATTCAGATAGTGGCTTACGCTAACGATATTGAAATCGTTGGTAAAAACCCAAGGGCTTTACAGGAAGCTTTCATCCAGATCCAGTGAGCGGCACAAAATCTGGGGCTCCATATAAATGAGAGCTCGCATGAGCAAAGAGGAATCATCATCATCATTTTTCATTTCATTTTTCCAATTTAACTCAAATTAGTATACGCTCTACAGTGTCAAAAGCATGTATATCTATCCAAAGCGCAGTAGTAGACATCTAAGATAAGTTTCCTCTTTTGTTACATTATTATAACAGCAACACATACAACACATGTGCATCAAAAACAGACATAGCCGCAACATTAGTGAAAAATATATTGAACATAACCACAGAATAAGTGATATCCGCATCAATGCCTCCTTGCGTGGGCATAACACAATTATTGTTGATGTCACACTGAATGGATTTGTATTGGTCGACCTTACATACTTCTATGGTTGGCGCTACAAAAGGCGCTATATGGATGTGGGACAAATGTCCTTCCAGTTATAACTAATCGAAAAAGCTGTGTGCTGTTTACACAAAAATGGTCATATACTCATAATAAAGTAATTTGAGCCAAATTCTGACAAAGTGCTCCAGGCACGAGCAGTTCATTTGTGATTTATACCTACTGTGGCACGACCACCACGCGTTTCTTATATATTCTCATTGAGAAATGATTTAATTTGCAAATAAGAAGAAAAAATCGCATTTTCAAATTGCACATAATAACTTAGAAGCCAACAGCTCGAATGAGGGTGTAGCATATAGAGACAGTCGGTAACAGCCTTATGAGTTACGTTGCGATTGAACTCCACTGCAATAATAGTCATCATGCACACAGGGCATAAATATTGTACTCTTAAGTAAAAATAAATATTGATGAATGATAAATCTATTAGGGGTGGACTGAGCCTCATTCTCAGGCCTGAGCACAGACCGCGGACGTATAAAAAAGCAATTTCAGGGATATGCAATCAGGGTATATAATTATTTTCAAGCTGGTATTGTACATCATAATCACATACATATGTACATAGTATAGCGTATTATGCGGTTGATCAGCAAGCGAAAGGTACAACGATTTATTTCGACATAGCATCGACTTGTAATTGAGATATCAGATGAAAAATTACCCTCGTGATTAATAAATCAAAAAAGAATTTGTTCTTTTTTGTTTGTTGTTGTTTACGGAGCATTACATGCAGGAAAAACTAACAAAATTACTATCGAACTGTTATTTTGTGCATAGTCTGCATATAATGATGGCTGTAAATAACAAATCTTGCCTGAGAAATTAACAAACTGATGTTTCACTAATCGAATTATTTTGATATGAAAATTAGCTTGGCGTTCATTGTAAGCTGTGGTTTTGTTTGCTGTGTATTTAGAAAATAAAGAATAATAATCAAGTGGATCATTCATTTCAAATCTGACAGAAAATGGTATGTAAAGCGTCATTTCACTTTGTTTTCTATACACATAACGTCTATGTGACGGCACAATTAGCGAATAAAAGATCTTTAAAAAGAATTTGTCCAATTAACATAAAAAATTGATACAGCATCGTGTATGATTTAATGGGGGCTTAACGCCTAGGTCTGATTTGATCTGAATCTGACCCGGTTTAAAAAAAAAACGCGGTGTATATTCTTTCTTTGGTAGAACTTCCGCGCCTGGTGCGGTCCTCGCTATCTGTACTGTTCTAGTTCACGGACGAGATTCCTCTCCCAGGCTGCTTTCTTTCGCCGGTGAACTGTTTTTTCATATCTTCTGAGCTCTTTATATTCATCTTCGCGTGCCCGCGTTCTATGAGATTATTGGATTGCTCGGTGCGCAACATTCTTACGTTCAGTCGCTAGCTTACATTCGTCATCGAACCAGTCGTTCCGATCTCTACGACTTCTGCCTAAGATGGAGTCAGCAGTACCTACTTAAGACAGTATTTTTAAGGCGTGTCCATTTTTATTCTACGCCCGATATCTCAGCCCCTCTTCCTGCATTTACTGCTTTAAAGCCGATAACGGTGGGATTTTATTCTTTTGCTGAATAGAGACCTAACCCCAAGCACATGATGTCTTGCATGACAGCTGTAATATCATGTCATATTCTGATTTTTGTAAGACACCATTCCCGTCGACCGCATCTCTTGAATTGCTGTTATATCAGCATTATATTTAGACCGGGTATCGGCTAGTTTTTGTGCAGTTCGAGCTCTATACAGTGAGCGTACTTTCCATGAGAAAATTCTTAAATCGTTTAGCGTTTTCGTTGCCGTGTTCGTCATCGTTCACCAGTGTATCCGAGGCTGATTTTTGGTTCCGTAATAAAAGTTTTTTTTACGGACCTCGGGTTACTACCTTACTTTGAAGGGACTAGCGCGATCATTTAGCTATTCCTGTATTTGGAGTAAAATTACCGGCGGCCACTACGTAGAGGTTTGATCGCACTTCCACCAGTCAGAGATAGTTACGGCCACCTGCAATTCTAGAGCATTCTGTGGTATTCGCCCTATTCTGATGATGGCTAAAATATTACAAACATACAATTATTATACATACACCACCTATTTATAGACTTTAAGGAAGCCTAAAACAGCATACCAAACTGGTTAAGATTGGCTCGAAATTGGCACCGGTGGGGGTCTTTTTGAGAGAGGCCAGTTTTGGACTAACTAATCCAATCTAATCTAATTAAAAATAAAGTTATAATAAAAATATTTGGCGCGACAGACCAATTCACCTTCTTGCGATTTGTATTGTGCGTATTATAGTTTTGCACACAGATGAAAGGGACCTACAATTTAATTTCGTAAACGAAAGGCGAATTAGAAACTTTCCGTTACAATTATTAATCTCGGGCGTTTGTTAGATATTAGCGAGAGGAGATACCGTGAAAAGGGTTTTTGTTGTTTTTTGGGATTCGATCGTAAAAACTTTCTGCTCAGAGGTCCAACGCACTAACCACAAGAGCTACGGCACCTAAGAATAACAAGCTTATCACTATAAATGAGAGAAAGATATGTAATAGTACATGGTGACCATATATGCGACAGAAGTTCCAACATTGACCTTCCATTGAGGTATCGGAGAAAAGTCTGTAGAAGCTTGGATCAACCATACAAAGTTCTGATGTATATGACAGTGTTCATAAGTGATATGAGTGATATCTCTAATGCGGTATGTGTGCTGACAAAAATATTTATGAAATTTTAGAGAATCAATTCCTTCTAAACTTTTTTTAAAAAAAATTCCTTATTTTTAGGGAAAACTGTACTGTACTGTACTGTTCTCACTGCATCTTTTATACATTCTACAGCTTAATACTTGTTATTCCAGCAATCCCAGCTGAATGACTTCTTTTTATTAATCTCAGAGATTGTATGCGATTACAGTTACGTAACGTTTAGTTTTCACTTCTTTTAAAGATTTTTGGATTTATTTGGCCAACATCTCTTATATGATCAACGTTTATAGTTACAAAAAAAAAACGTTTTTTTCTTTAAATTAATTGTCGCCCGACTTCTTGTTCAACTAAAAGTTGACATTGTATCCCAAAGGCCCCGCGTACTCTACGCTCACAGCAAGATGCAATCAAAAAAATTAACTGATTACAGTTTTAAAAACTTAACGATCAGATTAAAAACTTATTTAAGTGGAATTTAAATTTCTCCAACCTAAATTAGCCATAAAAACCTACATTTTGTATAATTTTATATTCTTTAAATTGCTCGTCCCAGGAATAAGTGAAAGAAAAATTCAAAAATTAGCAAATTTACTGCACATGCACAGGTAAATATTATGCGATCAAAGATGGTGCAAATAATTTATGCAACAACTTGATCGTAAATTTGGCATAAAGATGGTTATTAAATGGCCGTTTATTGTTTGCCACAAAAACGAGCGAATCTTTCGAATGGACGAGCGTGTAGCGAGCGGCAGGTTGATCGAATTTATTGCGACAATTTCCGCTGAACAATAAATAACGCGATTAAAAATCGTTAATAACTGTCAGCAGCTAACAATGTATTTATCGCCCTGTATTTTGCCGTTAATTCTGAATACAGACTTATATGTGCCGCGCGTGTTGTTTTGTTCGAAAGAAATCCGCCTGATGCTACTGAGTCATTTTGCGCGATCCTTTTACGCATTTAAAAAAACGGCAAGGATTTTAACCAAAACCGTCACGAAAATTTCAAAAAGAACCCAGCTATCAAAAGATTATGAAAGTGTCTGAAAGTATGTATCTTCTTTGAAATCAGCCAGAAAGTGCAAATTTGGTCGCTTGGGAGTGTTACAAGTTGGGAGAATATAATTAACATTGTGTTTGCGTTTAGACCGCAATAATTTATTCATATAGTCACACAATGTATCCAATACATTATAATAAGATATTTGCGATGTCATCTTATGCTGTGATTCCGTTCCGTGATTAGCGTTGTGTATGCCGGCTGAGTGATTGGCACTTTTTAATTTGCATTCTACATCCTTACATCCCAATAGATAAGACGTGAGAAATTCAATCAAAGATGTGTGATTGTGCGAAAGATAGCCGAACAATGTTATTCCACGTTACTGGATCAATTGAATACCGAAATTAAAAAAAACGCCGATTTTTGGCGAAAAATAAATACTCATTAGGACAACGTAACCAATCTACGAAATCAAATATCATCATCATATTTGACTCAACAACGTGGCCTCCCGAAAGGATTATCGCCATTGTGAGAAATGCGCAACGAACTGCTTCCACACAAACCGTATTTGCCTGATTTAGACCTGTGATACTGTGTTGCAGAGGTATGTACACACGTTTCACGCTTCCAAATCTCTACTCGTACTCGTGGAGGTGCTAAAGTTTTGAACGATCTCAACACTCACAAATTCTCTGGACCAGATGGTAATTCACTATTAGTTTTCAAGAGGTGTTCTTTCAAGCTGGCATTACCATTGCGTAAGCAATTCCATCTAACCTATTCTTCTGGACTCTCTCCGAGAAGTTGGAATACAGCGTTTGTCCAGCCTATACCCCAAAAAAAGGCGAGCCGTCGTCTCCATCCTAGTACCGACCCATAGCACTTACATCCATTCTTTCCAATGTCTTGGAAACTCTGATCAAATATCAGCTCATGAAATATCCTGAAACTCGTGGAATCAGTAGTGACCGGCAGTACGGTTTTCATTGACAACATTCTACTGGTGATGGTATATGATCGTAAATCTCATCGAGCAGTGGAACCATTAATTCGCATTAATTTGATAAAAGCAAAGCAACAGCACTTGATATTTCCAAGGCATTTGACAGTGTTTGGCATCAAGCACTTTTGTCTAAAATGCGTGCTTATGGAGACGATGAAAAACTGCTTAATTGGATTAGAAACTATCTTTCGAACAGCTCAAATCAAGTTGTCTTCGGCGGTTTTAAGTCTGAAATACATCACATAAATGCTAATCCAATTCATTCTTTGGCTGACGACAGTACTCTCAGATTTTTATATGTATTCTTATGTATTTATGTTTACAAAACCGTTTAAAGTCAAGAAAAATAGCTAGTTTCATGCCACTGAATTCAATTCCTTAAATTCAACCGCAACACTATTGGCGCCCTAAACGCTCATCAGTTTACCCTCAAGCCCACAGCCTACGTATAGATTTCAGAGATTTGTTGTTCCGCCGTACAACACGTAACTATCTTATTTTCAAAGATCAACACACATTGAAAAGTTTCTTTGCGGTGAAACCTCTTTGCTGAGGGGCTGAAATTTTCAAGCATTACGCGTTACGCGTTACGAAAATTCCGTTTCGACCGTTACAAAAATTCCGCTCGCATGAGGAGTAGAAGTAAAGGAGGAGAGTGCGTCGTCTTTTGGAGTTTGTGGTGGTCTTTCACGGGTTCTTTTAAGGGGGCCCAAAAGTCTTCTGAAGGTCTTTATTTTTGCGCATATTAACGCATTGGCACAGAACACTACACGAATATTTAATCAACAAAACGTCACACAAGAATTTAGTCCTTTAGTATTTGTTTTATAATACAATATTTTATTAATTTAATCGTAATATCGTCCACAATATAAAATAAGTTCAAATTTAACCGCGCGTAAAGTTACACGCACTAATTAATTGTAGTCTTGTCCGTCCTCTTCTTAAATAATGTAGTTTTATCTGAAGTTCTCATAAGCTTGTTGGTTCCTCGCGTATTATGGATATATTTTTCGCATTTTGTTTTTAGACGAAGCTTGGTGTCTTCTTTTAGCCATTCAATCCTTATCCTTTCGTCGTTTTTTTTAGGTCAAACTTCTTTCTTTTTTCCAGCATAAAACACAAAACTAAGCAGATTTTAAAGTTTTGATCGGTTTGTCCTGAAATTTACAGCCAAGTTGGTATTTATCTTTCGTAAATAGTAGAGAGTATTTTTATTAATTTTTTCTTCAATTTCAATTTTTTTGGGTAATGCTCTATAATTTCCTCTTTTACCGAAATGGCAAAAGCCAATAAGACGGACACAAACTAAAAACAACACATTAGTTATAAGTAACTGCGTGTATTATGTAGTCGTATGATATGGAAACCTTCAATGAAAATAAAAATGTTTGATGGAGGAATTATTATTATTATAGTAGAGATCTGCACTTGGTTGGTTTGTTGAACGTATTCCAAAAGTGCAAAGCAAAAGCCAAATGTGCGAATAAACAAAGAAAGCTGGTGGTCATGATGCTGTATGACATAATTTACTTTAAAATGCTCACAATCTGTCCTTGCAGAGCAGAAAAAACAACTCAACTGAAACGGATGTTTGTGCCAAGTTTGTAAATTCGCAATTTGGCAGCAATTCAAGGAACAATTTCACTGCAACTATTACATTTATTGGCTCCACAATTTTGTAATACGAATGTTAACTAGCATTGCATCGGAAGGAATAGTAACACAAACTAGAAAATGCTCAACCAGATCAACATTTCAGCTGTATTTACCTTGATGAGTTGTGTGATTGATGACAATCCTGTTTGTCCAGCGGAAAATTATCTCCACGAATTATGTTTCTTTCTAGTCAAGAGTATATACAGGGTGTATCAGTTTAGGTGGCAAATACTTAAAAGGGTTGATTCCTTGGTTAATTTCGTTAAAAAAATCGTATGGGAGGGGGCGTGTCTATTTTCACTCCCAAAGGTGTACGTAGCATTTTAATGCGAAGAGACGTACTTTGACCTCTTCATCACTTCACACCCTGTATCTCTTGAAGATTTTAGCTACAATTACAATTAAACAGCACTGACGTTTTTGAATGAATATTTAATTTCTAAGGTCAAACAATGTACGTTTTTCTAAATTCTTGAAACCATTACCGATATAAACGTTGTCAATGTAAAAAAACAAAATTTTTTTAAATGTTATTTTCAAACTCGATTATTTCGCAAAACGGTCTCGGATAAATTTATTTGACAAATGGCACAATATGCATAATGCATTCGCTCAAAAAGATACGATTTTTTCACGAAATTAAGAAAGGAAGCATCTCATTTGCCACCTTAAAGGATACACCCTGTATACGCAATACTGCAGGTCCTTAATTGCTTTCTACATTCATATCAATGATGTATGCTATCTGACGTCCAATTTTCAAAAGATTAATTGTCTATTAATAGAGCAGTTGTTAAAAAAGTGACCCGACGTAAAAAATCGTTAAGTTGTTTCGCATATCGCAAATGATTGCGTGATGTTTGCGTACCATGCGGAGTTAGAGGTGCCGCTTCTCGGGTTGTTGTCGACTTGTATCTCCTGATGAGTTTTTTCGCTAATGATAGGCTAAAAATGATCATTTAAAAGAAAATTAACTGCGAAAGGTGAACGCGATTTGGGATGGGCTCGGATCATTAAAAACGCATTTATATTATAAGCCTGATGCAGCAGAGCTCTATAATGGCGTAGTGGATTTTTTTGTGGTCTGTTTGGTGTCCTATATAAATTACACGTGTATAGTCATCGATATGCTCAAACAACCTGATGGCTTCAAAAAGGTTTTCAGAGCAACCGCAACTATGAGATAGGATCAAACCTACCTTCTAAGGTGTGTGTGCTTTCAATCCGAATTGTTGACGTGATGTTATTTGGGAATTAATCGCTTTAGAAAGACATCCTTAATCAAAATCTTCATCGATGGTAAAAATGATCTGCGGAACTAATTATGTTCAACAGAGCTCTACCATCACCCTTTTCTGTTTCACAAGGAAACACAAAACAAGACTAGGGAATTCCAAATTAAAAGTCTATACTATTTGTCCATTAGGGATGGGATTTAATTAAAATTTGATGTTGAATGGAGCTGGTATTTGATGCAGGTGAATTAGCTCAACACAAATATATTAGTTGAGTTATAAAGAATGAAAAGGATAAGCTAATATGTAATTATTTTTTTTGTTTGCCATACGTGGTCTTCTCCACACAAATCAAAAATTATTGGATTTTGGCCAAGTAAATTTTGATATTCTGAACATTATTGCGAGCCCGAAGGGCGAAGCTAATAATCAGGACAAAGACTTTTTTTTTCACTCGTATATCTCAACTTCTATTAGTCAGAATTTGATAGGACTCGTTTCAAAACAATTCTAGAGCGCTCGATGGCGATGGCATAATTTTGAGATTGATTTTATTCATAGGTGTAGTTTTAGGAGAAAAAATACAAAAAACGGGGTTTTCGGTAATAAGTCTTTAGACTGAATTACAACTGGCAGATTAATACTGCCAAAACCTAAATCATCAACCTCGGCACTAACTCAGTAACTCAAGTTAACATTGCTGGACAGCTGGTAGATAGAGTAGAGAGTTTCCAATATCTTGGGAGTATTGTCTCGACCGAATGTGGAACCGAACAGGACATTGTCAATCGAATCGGCAAAGCAAAATCGGTGTTTGGATTGATGTCCATGATATGGCGAAGCAATGCGATCAGCTTAAACACCAAGCTGCAACTGTTCCGTTCAAATGTTGAATCTGTGCTGTTGTATTGGTGCAGCACTTGGAATATGACCGCTACTATCACAAAAAGATTACAAACGTTCGTAAATAGGTGCCTGCGGAACATCTTAAGGGTTTTCTGGCCTAACCGTATCTCTAACGAATATCTTTACCAGAGAACGGGTCAGGAACCAATAGGCACAACCATCCAACGACGGAAGTGGCAGTGGATTGGTCATACACTCCGAAAAGGCGACAGTTCCATAGCAAACTACGCAACGCAATGGAATCCGTTATCTCAGGATGGTAGAAGAACGGGTCGTCCGAGAAATACATGGCGCAGAACAGTTGAGGAGGAGTCACGGCAATTGGGGAAGAGTTGGAGAGAGCTGAAGCTCATTTCCAGGAACCACACGCGATGGCACGTAAGCGTAGTAGAGGCCCTAGGACCCACAAGGGTACATAGGACATAAGTAAGTAAGTAAGTTAAGAAGCTCCACTTTAGTATCTAAGATCGATATAGGAAATGTAGAAAATATGTAGATACAAATTTTAATTCCCATAATAGATATTAGGAAATAAGAATTTTGGAAATCTTCACAAAATTCAGAGCAACATTTTGCGGTTTCACAAAGACAACACAACCGTCAAAAAAACAAATACCATTTATGCACGTTAATAGCAGATCATAAAGACAGGCGTAAAAACTTAATTTCATCACACTTGCGAAAATACGTGGCTAACACATATAATGCCGCATATGATGGCAATGATAAAAACGAAATAATTACCAAAGCTGTTGACCAACCATATCCAAGCGACACCGGCTGACGGACGACAACAATATTACTAATGTCAACGGACGGTAGCAGCAAAAGACGCAAAAGACATCGGCTACAAATAAAAGTTAACAACCCAAAATTGATGTTAATCTCTCTGGATATCCTTCCATCGGCAAAGTCATTCTTCAGAATATTCAACTGCTGCCCACTCAGTCCGAATATGTGGAAATGTATTCCAACTTATGTGACTCCTTATAAGCAAAGGAGATGAAAACAAAATTAAATTAATTAGTTACGCGCAGAGTCTAAGTCGTCGGTAGGGAACTAAAAATGCGCTGAAAAACTATACTCACGCCCATGCGCGTCCATCTGACTGGAAAAATCTCGCTCATAAATTTAAAACACACTACTCTACTCAACTATTTGTTTATATTCTTGAGTCAGACAATGCAGTTAACTCCATTTGTAGTGAAGAAGTGCTAACACAAAGATCCAGCCCGATTCTTTGCGTTATCGCCTGCGCCTGCCAACTGACGAGCCAATACGTCTCTGTATTTTCAAAGAGCAGAACAAAAGCCTCTGTTTGAGCGACATAAATTCTAACGAGGATGATGGTCAAGCAAAAACCGACGATCTGCCGTTTAGCGGAGGTATTTGCTGTTCGCGTGTGTTAGCACGGCACTTCTTTTCAGAAATTCCATTTGATGAACCTTTTTATATGTAATTCCATTTAAAAGGACTGCGTCAAAGGCGGCGACAATGTTATAGTGTCACATTTTCGAAAATCTCAATTGGACTGTCAACGCAAAAATTAACTCCTCAATAAATTTCAGTGCAAAAGTGCGCCTTGTTGTAAAGAGCTATTTCCGATGGCTTGGCTAAAACAAGGGCATATTTTAAATTCCCTCTATTAATTTAGCGTGCTTGTGATCAATTTTTAACCCTCTTCATAAACCCCGATTTTATTCAAACTTTTCACACATGTGTATCACTGATGAGAATACTTTTTATTAAAATTTGGAAGGCAAATCAGCACTCAAATAACATTTATAGCGAACAGTTAAACGATGTGTTTTCGAGATGCTCGACTGATTCTAATTACACTGAACCAATGTTACTTAATAATTCCTCTGGCTTTCTCATTCAGTAGAGTAGATATTAAAGATAATACAGCGTTTCCACTGGTCAAATCAAAAGCTTTTGGGCTCGATGATATCCATTCTAGTTTTATCAATAATAATGCTCTATGAAATCTTGAACCATATAACCTATATCTTCAACATATATATTCGATATATCCAAGTCAATGAAAGCCAGCAAAAATTTGCCATGTGTCGAAAAAAAGCCTATCCATAGTAAACGATTATCATCCAATTGAATCAATTCTGTTGTTGTCTTGTCAAAACAAGCTGCTACTTGACGATTGTAAAAAGAAGGCTGTTACTATACACAAAGACCTTATCGACTAAAGAGTTGTCTCGATCTGTTCCATATTCCAGTTTTGTGGAGAGAAGTCAACGTAGTTTTTATACCCAAAGCCGGCAAATGCTCGCATGTTAGTCCAAAGGATCTCAGACTAATGAGTCTTTCATCATTCCTGTTAATGGCACTGGAAAGACTGATCGATATCCACATACGCACACGCATTGACAAAAGACTCCTGTCTACAGATCAGCCACCGTATTGTAAAGGCAAGTCTGTAGAAACAGCTCTGCACACACTGGTACGTTCTATTCAACAATCCCTTCCCCACAAGGAGTAAACAATGGTGGTATTCCTAGATATTGAAGGCGCTTTTAACAACGTCAACACATCTGCGATTATGGATGCGCTGTCGACTTTGAGGGTGGACTCGTTTGGCGAATTGATTCTGCTCACAAGTAGGATTATTAATTCAAAGCTGGGCGTATCGTCTGCCAAAAGATCTGTCTGCAGACGAACCCCACAAGGTGGAGTCCTGTCCCCCTTCTATGGAACTTAGCGGTGAATGAGTTGCTGGTAAGCTTAAGAGGTGAGGGCTGCAGAGTAATCGCTTATGCGGATGACGTTGCTATTGCCGTCTCAGGAAAATACCCGAACACCTTAAAGGAACTCCTGCAAAATGCTCTCAACAAGCTAACTTGCTTGGCAGACCGATGTGGTTTAGGGGTAAATCCTCACAAAACTGAGTTTGTCCTATTCACCAGGAAATATAAAGTCCCACTCATTAACCCTCCTTTTATAAAAGGTATAAGCTTAACATTTTTGGGTCTTATTTTAGACAGAAAGCTAAGCTGGAAACCTAACATACAAGAAAGAGTTCATAAAGCCACAGTGGCACTCTTCTCATGCAATAAAGCCATTGGTAGCAGATGGTGTCTTTAACCCCTATTAACCCATTGGCTATACACAGCGGTAGTAAGACCTTTTCTTCTATACGGTGTGACTGTATGGTGGACTGCCTTAAATAGGAAAATAAATCTTGACAAATTAAGCAAAGTCCAAAGATCAGTTAGTCTTTGTATGAGCGGAGCACTTTGTACAACCCCCTCCACCGCATTGGACATTCTGATCGACCTAACACCACTTGACATTTACAGCAGGCAAGTAGCTGCCTGTTCGGCTATTCGCCTTATCTCCCAGTGGACTAGAAATGAAATCGATCACTCCTCTATCCTGAATTAAGTCAGGATCCCAGACAAAATAGACTAACCATTCCGCAACTCCATTGCAACATATACTTTCAGGTCACCTTCCCCCCCAGATCATTCTGCGACGAAGACGCTTACTTAAAAGATGAACACATTCATTTTTACACAGACGGGTCAAAAACTGATGATGGAGTCGGCGGAGGTTTTTTCTCAAAAAAGCTAAATCTTAGCCTCACTTTCCGTCTTTCAAATCACTCTAGTGTTTTCTAGGCTGAAATTATGGCGATCAGTGAAGCCTTGTCTTGGCTGAAGAGAAACGGCATACCCGCTAAGGATATCCGTATATTATCGGATAGCCAAGCTGCACTGAATCAGTCCCTAAAAATTCAACTCTAGCCCTTAACTGCCGATCATCTCTCGTGGAGATGGCATATCCACCTATGTTGGGTACCGGGGAACGGAGACATTCCGGGTAACTGTTTGGCTGACGAACTCGCCAAGCAAGGAACTACACTACTCTTCTTACCTGAATATGGTTCCATAGGCATAACAATCGCTACACGCAAACTCTTGTTAAAGCGGGATTCTAACGTAAAAACTAACTGTATGTGGTCAAACGGTACAACAGCGACAAAGCAGATCTGGCCGAACCTGGATCCGAAACGCTCCGAGTGTTTGATGTCTCAAAAAAGATAGCACATCAGTGCTATTGTAGGTGTCATCACTGGACACTGTCTCATAGGCAGGCATGCAGCAAGACTTGGAGTCTCTTCGAGTGACTTGTTCAGAAGCTGCATGGATGAGGAGGAGGAGGAAGAGGAGACCATCGTTCATCTTCTCTGTATTTGTACAGCCCTCTCCCAAAAACGTTAACTTCATATGGGAGCTTTCTTCTACAACGACACTAATGATCTCATCAACATTGATATTGGTGGTCTCCTACGCTTCATACGAAGCTCTAAGTGTTTCATCAAGTAGGTGGAACAAATTTTTCCTGATTCGTGTAGTATCACAATGGACCATTACTGGTCTAAGAGTGTCGGTTTCACGGACACCAACCTTTCGCTAACCTAGCCTAAGCTAGTGAGTTTATAAATTTAAAAACCTCGAGTCCCGAAATTGCATTAAAAAAGCTGTTCCTGAGAGTACTATTTCCAGAGCTAACAAGAACGTAGCAAAAACAGAATATATTTGTTTGTATATTTCATTGAAAATGTAATGCTTTGGTTCCACTGTAGGATTATTGCTGTTAAAAAATTTCTCAATAATAAATCCTTTTTATGATGTGCCGCGGCTACAATCTCAGTCATGAAATATGAGTCGTCGTATACACCGCAGAAACCTTCATTCTTCAACATAAAATATTCAAAATTTTGTTTCCGGCGTAATCAAAAAACCAAAATTTAAATTCACTGAGAAATTTGTTAAACAAATTCGCTTGTGCTTGAGTTCCAAATGAAATCCCAAATTGAATCGGACAATAATATACCGTTGTGACTGAGATTATCCTTTGCTGACCGTGCGCATAATCATCATGTCGATATTTTTTATTGTGTGCAAATTGCTTGTTCCGAGCGGTTCGTTTACAAGAGAAGTACGAAAAGTGTCCATTGGGTATACGATATATACCTAACTACCTCTATATCTGCATTGCTTGAATTTGAAGATCTCGCTTACGTTCTGTTATATTTGTTATTCCCGGACACCAGTCAGCTGCTACTAAGAACTTCAACTTCTTGAGAACCGAATATCGCATATCAAACTCCTCCTGACCCCTAATGCGACTAAGAGAGTGGTTTGTGTGCTGGGCAGCATAATCGGTGATGTCGAGTCGACGATAATTTTGCTTGGAGTTCACGCGATAAACGACAACGGTGACTCGTTGACGACAACGAGCGGCGCAGATGATAACGAATTCACAAAAACCAAGTGCAAGATATAAACGGTCTTCTTTTTCTTCTTCTGCAGAAATGGCCATAAAAATGAAATGCGGATGCTGATGATGATGATGTGCTCGAGCGATGGATAACACATTGGGTCTCCAATTCTGATGGGATGTCCAAAAGAACATCAGGAACATGGATATTTACAACGCAAACAGCAATTTAGCCGCTTCTCTCTTGGGTTTCCAGTGTCCACATAGTCAACACTGTATCTATAATATAAAGAGAAGCATCGACAAAACATGGACGAAAAAATTTGATTCCGAATTAATAGAATTGCATGCTGCGCGACGTTTTAGCCATAAGCACCGGCGGTGATACTCAGTTGACTGCGTGTAGAGGTCCAGCGTGATGGCTGTGGATAGTCCCAATCCCGCTGCCGCCGCCGTGTGTAAGCAACAAGTTCCATATTTTTCGTGGCGCGCACATGATCGTGAGATAAAAATGTGATATTTCGTGCATTTAATCTGTCAACTGAGGATAAAAGTCGCGCATTTCGATGATGAATTGATTTATGGATTCGATCGAGGATGAAATATTTTAATGCGAGGACATTAGTAAAGTTTATTGCACTTTTTTGCTCATATTTTTGTTTTTCGGAGAATTGTCCTCAACATGGAATGTATAGAAGAAGTAGGTTTGGACTGCGTTGGTTCCGAGGTAATAGGTTGATTTTTTAAAAACAAATCACATAGGAAATATTTTTAACCACCTAGGAATCGATCTGAGTATTTATGGTTGACGTATTGAGTATCATACTAATATTCCGTTTGATATCAAGTTACACCTGCCTGTTGCATTTGACCGAAATAAGACTACTACCATGCCTCATAATCATATTAAATCGTTGTATTTAAACATCTTATTATATACGAATCGAGTTCATCATGAAATTCAAAATGAGCCAGTTAATTTGTCCTTACGTTTTTAGATCAATAAATTTCATGGACGATGGGCGCCGTAGTTCTAGTGGTTATTGCGTTTGACTTCTGAACAGAAGGTTAGAGATTTGAATCCCAGAAACACCAAAAGTAATTTTCACGTTACCACCACTGGCGAATGCCTAACAAATGTCCGAGAGTTATAACTTGTCACGAAAAGCTTCTCAACTCGCCATTCGGATACGGCATTAAATTGTAGGTTACTTCCACTCGTGGGCAAAAATATAACATGCAGAACATAAATTGTCGCCAAAATATTATTATATTATTATAAAGACCATTTTTTGAAATTTTTTTGCATTCTCTCGCATAATTATATCTATATAACTGACTGACAAAACTAAACCAGGTAAACAGATTGTTACAAAATTTAGATCGTAATGGAGTAAGCAAATAAAAACACAAGTTCGCTTATCCACAAATTACAACTTTAATTTACAAATAGCGAGAGTTAAGAAATTCACACTGGTGATTACTTATTATTCACACACTTATATTCACAATAACACTTATATTTACCCATAACACCGTTCTCTTGGCTCGAAAGTAGGTACTATGGTACAAATCCAAGTCGTAACTAACTGCGCCAAAGTATTGGTTATTTATACCCAATCAACAGTTTCGAGAATTTTACCAGTACATACTAGTATTCTCTTATATAAATCTCAACATATTATTTTGTATACAAGTACAATGTTACTGAACATAAATGTATGCAATGGTTATATTGCTAGATTGTTAGCAGCCGATAACAGCATTGAACCAGTTGCTTAAAGGTCTGTCAAGACTCTGCAAACAATTGAACCATAAAATCAAAGCTGTTTTTTAGGCCATGGTATATCATACGAGTGACACTTTAGTGGTTAGTACAAAGCACTCTGACCTCTTAGTTGTGTGCCAGAGGAAAGTCTTACTGATAATTGGTCTTCATATAAGGCTGATCTACGAGAGTTACCCTGATGTGGAATATCCGTGAAGATAATTAAGCTTGGTAGGCTGCGGTGTGCAGGCAACATAGCTCTCATTTGCGAAATGGATTCTCCTACTCTTGTGGTAGGATTTATGAGAAACGACAGCGAGGCAGTTCAAGCCTACACTGCATGCACACGCCTCGAAAATATGTTGAAAAAAAGAAAGCAATGAAATAAAAACAAAAGTCTTTGTCAAGCTTTAATGCGGAATATGAACAACCAAAGCCTCATCCATATCGAAGCACTCGAATGCATCACAAAATTCATTAAACAGAATTTGATCATTGCCCGGCTGACTCATTTCGTCCATGATAATGTTAACCACTTCCGTGATACGACTGTTGTTCATGTAAACGGAAAACAGTCTATAAACAATATTGATAAGATCGTCGTGACTAATGCGGCCATCTTTGTCCGTGTCGTACATGTTAAATAGCACTGCAACATTAATAATTATAACATTAATACTTTTCTCCAATAATCCCCTGCCCCTTCCCAACATCCAACATACGTTTTAATTTCCTTTCTTTGGCCAGTTTAATTTGAGCCGGTGTTGTCTTCAAGTCGTTTGCGTTGAAGAGACTTAAAAATGTTGCAAATTCCACAAAATTAATGCGTTTCTTATCGCCAAACATTGCACCAAGGATGAGAGGAAGAATGGGATTCGAATGAAGTTTCCCAGAAAAGAGAAAATCCCTTTTCAAAAGATTGGTTGATGATTCTCTGTGGCTGTTGAAAAGCAGAAATCTTTGATAGAGGTGCTTGATTTGACCGGAAGTAACTACACCAGGGTAGGTATATATATTAATGTACATATATGTTACAAATAAAAGCATTTATTCGCGCCTTACGTGTTGTACTTTTTCGTAATTTGGCCAAGTCCTCTGGATCTACTTCCAACTCGGGCTTTTGATAAAAATTTCCCATTTCGGCTTTTTCGTTTTTATTTTTTTGTTGTTTATAAAATTAAAATTTAATTTTTCGAATAACTACTTAGTGAGAATAGAATTTATTTTATTTCAGTGATTTATCTTTTCAATTCTCTGACAGTTTGATTCAAAAAGTTGTAAGTGTACAAAAAATATTGGTTTCAAAAATATTGTATACTTTACTCTGTGTGACATCGAGGTATTTTTATCTGGCGTAATCCGGGTATACCGTATACTACACAATTAAACATAGTACATGAGTCCTGATTGATATTGGGTCATCGGTTAAAGTTGAATTTGTTTGAAAGACGGACCACAATGAAATGCAGAAATAGCATTTCCTCTTCTGAAGTTCCGAAAATTATCTTTACCGTTTAAATTAATCTACGGAGTGTTGTCTGAACCGCGAAATTCATACGTTGCAGAGGTACAAGACTTTTCTAGTCACTCAGACCGACAGAATGTGACGGCAGCTCCTTGGTGTAGTGGGCAACAGTGATCATGAGTCTCAGGTCCTTTACACGTTCTCGAAAATAAATCGACTTTATAAGCCCCTCAATGTTATTACTGTACCGGAATTGAAGATTGCTTTAGGTCATCTCATTTCTCGAGCGGGAATTGATAGCAGAACGATATCCATCTTCAACCACTTCCTTGTTGTTGGCGGTGGTTTCGAGAATCTTAATCTTATTGGATCGTATTTTGAAACGGTGTACCAAATTGGAAGTTCCTCAAGTAATAAATCGGATATGGTGAACGAGGAATTGCACGGATTTCATAATATGCACAATTACTCGGGTAACTTTGTACACTTCTCAGATGACATGAAATTGGACCAAACAAACAAGTTCTTCTAAACGATAATTGAACTTAGTTACATTTTTAGGAAGGCTTAGATAACATTCACAATAACGCGTTAAAACATTTTCTGGTCGATATCATACGGAAATACTGCGTTATTTAAAACACCTTGTTGAAAAATTATTACTTTACGAGTTTTTAGAAAGCGTATAAGGTTTTTCTAATAATAAAAAAAAGAAATCCTTCTGATCTGACGAATTATAACCCAATCAATCTCTTGTCTAATATCGTTAAAGTCTTAGAATTGGTTATTAGCAAGTCAGCTTTGAACGTGTCAGACGAGCAATCTAACCGTGGAAACAATACGGGTTCAAACAAAACCACTCGACAGTTCACGCTGTGATCAAATTGATTTCAGATTTCAACTGGCATCTGATTGATAAGAGGAATACGGCTGCCTGTCTAGTGGATCTCGAAAAAGCCTTTAACACGGTTTGTATCGACGCGTTGATTTTGAAAATAATAAGATCTAATTATTTATGATATACGGCAATAAAGTTTTTGTAACAGATAATAAAAACACGACAGTTAGGGTTTTCAAAACGCTAACGGTCTTCCAGAGCGCACAGTAACAGCGCCACTTTTGTTTAATTTTTTTTTTTTATTTCCGAAGTGCTGAAAGATATAGATGCGTCCCTCGCTAATGCTTATGCTGATGACATTAGGCTAAACGTACACGGCTCGAGAGTCAAGGAGATTCGAAGAAAAGCAAGTTCGATTCATTTTTGCACATTGCGAAACGTGGAAGCTTAAGATTGGATATTAGAGCATTCGTAGGACAAATTTTAAGGTATGCGGGTCAAATATCGTGAAACATTTGTCCTTCATATATGGAACAATTCTGTGTCCTTGAGAGGAAATGCCTAGAAGCAAACATTCCAATTATAGGCATGTGTCGATTATGAAACTCCAGAACTCATCCGGAGTTTTAAGAATCGAGAATCTAATTTTATATCTATTAGGAACTATTTCGCTCGGTCAGACTCTACAGCAAATGATTTAATTTCTGGAGCATTTTATCAAAATCCTCAAAACTTGGAGAGAGCAGTAGAGAACGGATTTATACTACCTGAGACATTCTTGTATCTGGATACACTGAACTCGTGCAACGTACCCGTGATATACCATATTGCTGGGAGGGCAACGGACAAACGCATCCGACATATTTCAATGGCTTGGGGTAACGGGAACGGGATGCTAACTGGAGAGATACTGCAGTTAAGTACCTGACCGAAATCGCATTCAAAATAATGAAAGCAGATAACGGTAGCTCAACTGGAGTGTGGCCAAGATTCAATACTAAAAATAAGCGGGGGTAGCGTCATGTGCGTTCCGTGCAATTGGTCTGGCATACTACATTATAGAGATTAATTTGGAGAAAATTATTGAGGGACGTTGCGAATTAGTATACTGACAATTAGTCTGACAAATTTTAATGGAATGCGTCGGGCTAATTTTAGCATAATCTGTTTTGCAGACTTTGTTCCACTCTGTGTTGCTATTAACATTAAAATGCTAACTGACATCGAATATCATCATTTGGGCGATTTTCGATATTTTTTACTAATTTGTACGTGAAGAGTAAAAAGAGCGCTGAAACCAATGAACTGTTGCTTAATGCTAGTTAGTGAAGCTTCGTGACTTTTTTTTAACGGCAATGACAGATGTGGTAATCCCGCTGTTCTTCTACATACCTATACGATCACTACTTCATCGAGTCTACAAATGAGCAAAAGAAACCGACAAGCTGCGATCATAAACATAAAAGCTTCCTAATAATTTTTAATAGAAGAACATTAATTTTATGTTATGTAAATACGACATTAGCCAGTCAGTATTGTGTATATACAGCTACACAGCAGCGCACAAAAAACTCATAAACACCTGGAAAACGGTCGTCTGCGTGTGGCTGGAGCACGCGCTTTACCTGTGTAACTTGTTTCGGAATCAGCATCTGATGGTAGTCGTTCATTTTGTCCACATTATTAGACGGTAAGAATCGGCTTACAAATAAGTACGTGCTTACAAATATTTTCCGTTTTAATTAACGCTTGTGAGACGCGCTACAATATAATTATTCGGCAGATCCTTAACCTTTAGCTGTGATGATGGCCAACGTTCTTACTTCTTGCGAAAGAAAAAACGCCCGGCCGTACTTTTCTCGTTAGCTTGGCCATTTTCCTGGGAATTCTGAAAGGTCATATTACAAGTTCACTGGGCTCCTTTTATAAGCCATCATAATGTGATTTAACGCTCGACAACATTGCTATAGTTACCCTGATGGTGGGACGGTCTGTCGTAGCTGGAGCAGTTTGTATGACTTTCGTCGTTCAGTCATTTTGACGCGATGCGTGTGGCTATATGGGTTTTCTTGGTCTTAATAACATATAACAATACATAAAAGCCAACAAACAACGTGCGATTGTTATCGATGATGAGAGGCTCACTTTATTTATTGTCTGCGACTGCATGGCCTTTCGCGTATCGTCGTCGTTAAAATTATGAAATTGCAGCAAACCGCTCGGGAGGCTCGCCGCGTAAATTAAACCCCAAACAAATAAGATTTAAATCTTTGTTTAAAAGCTGCCAAAAATTGGGATGGTGCGAGTTGAGAGTTGACGCATTCATTTGTTTTTTTGAAATTTTCGTTTTTTAATCATAAAATTGTCTCCACGATTTATGTGATTTTTTAAAAATTTATGTTGCAGAAGTATTAAATATTTGTGGTTGAAGAAGTCGATTTATGCGGCTCTAAAAGGTATACGCGACCTCCAGTAAAGATGCGTCAAGGAATTCAGCTCTTTGAAGCTATTAGCTATTGGTCTTCCTTATTATCGAGGTAACGCATTTAAAAAGCTGGGTGGATCCTTTACCCGATGTTAAAAAATTAAAAACTCATTTTCTTGAAACAAAGTCAAAACTTACCTCGAATAAAATGCAAGGTTCAATCGATCAAAAAGTATTCAATGACACGGAAAGTGTTGCTTTAAATAGAAAGTGGCGAAACGCGAACCGTGAATTAAGTCCTCAGTTTGCTTGGAATATTTTTTGTATGCACGTAAATTAGCGTGCGTCAAAGGGAACTGCCATGAATTTTATTTAATTCATACGTTATTCAATTAAACTCTCGTCAGAAGCAAATTCACTTTTAAATTGCCTTATATTATTATTTATTATTGTTTATTATTGTTGGTGGGCTGAGAAGCCTTGTGCACCTTGAGATCTACATCCCAGATATATACCACAATATGTCGTGCCTTAGTTCCTTTATTAATATCATCATATCTGCCAGGTCTATCGGTGTGAGCCTTGAGACATTGAAAACTTCCTGGTTAGGACGTCACATATGAAGAGTATGTGTTCTGACGTTTCTTTTACCTTGTCGCAGAAGCAGCATCGACCGTTTGGGATTTTCCCATTTTTATTAAGTGGCCGTTAAATGGGCCGTGTCCTGTCATATACCAGATAAGAGGTCTTAGTGCACGGCGGCTTAACTTAACTGCCTTGTTTATGTCTTTTGTGTTGTATTTGAAAAGCTTTTTGGTTTGTATCATCCCAATTGATGATTCCCATTCTGCTCCGATATCCACTCATTTATTGTAAAATAGGCAAGGCTTAGTTCGGAGCCGGTGAAAATTCCTTCTGCGCTTTATCTTGCACAAAGATCTGCTGCCTCGTTCCCTTCGATGCCCGAATTGCTAGGAGACCACATTAGGGTGATCTTGTTGGTTCTGGCCAGTTCGTTTAAGTAGCAGAGCAGTAGCAGCTCCACTTTGTTTTGGAGTTGAAAACTGGCTCTTTTAATGCGAGCAATGCGGCCTGGCTGTCGGAGATCATGTAGATCTCGGTTCTTCTAAATCTTCTTTTAATGCATTCGATTGTGCAGACTTCTATGGCTGTTGTTTCTGCCTGGAAAACGATTGGGGATTTCCCCTAGGGCTATCCGTATTGTGGTTTTGGGCGCGAATACTCTTACACCCGTCCATGTTTCTGTTTTAGATCTGACTTTTAAACTTGATTTCGTTCTGGTAATCTTATTGAGAAGTTCCTTTGAAAATTAGTTGTTTTTATCATTGAGTCTGATTGAAGGACAATACCACTTTCTATGTTGATTTGGTTAGTGATGGTTGTATGTCCTGGTTTATTAGCTTTAATTTGGTTCTAGCTTGTATTTGAAGTGAGTTAATGTGAGTTAATGTCCTCGTTTTCTCCTTGGTTGCTTAGTATTAGACAATTGGGGAAATGACTTTCTACTAAGCACTCAAGAGTTTCTTGTCTCGTGGTTGTCAGTAGTTCGCCGTTTGGTGTTCTGACCAAACAAAGTGGATTTTTATGATCAATTGAGAGAGCTTTGTGTAGTCGCATGCTGTTGGTAGCTTTTCAATACTTTCACAGAATTCTCTACAGCTGTTTCTTTTGTTATTTCTTGCTGCAGCTATTTGTTCGTTTGGCCTTGTTGAAGAGCTTCCGAACTTCTCTTCTCTTGGATTCGAGGTCGTGGTTCGACCACGTTACATCTCTCGTGCCTCTGACGCGAGCTGCCGGCCAGCTTGAGTGATAGGCATTCGGAATTGCCTCGGTAAGATCGTAAGCACTGCACTACGTAAGCACTAAATCAACAATCATATTCGTCTCTATGGAGATCACGGTAAGGTCTCTGGAAATAAATTGGTTTAAAAAGTAGATTGCTGTCCTTGGTCTCTCATTTCTTTTGCTGTAAATCAACTTACCCAGTTTGCTTGGGATCCGCAAAATTTTTTCGTTTTTTGTCTATGGCTCTTGGATAATAGCTATGTCCAAGTTTTTGGCTCCAAAAAGCAGGCAGAAATTGGCAGTAGTTGCCTTGGATCTATGCAGATTTATCTGCACCAACTTCAGCATTATGTGTACTGTATGAGCTTATTTGTCTATCATGAGTGCCATGTATTGTTGAGCTCGCGGGAGGCTGTGTGTGCTTCGTTGCAGCTAGGCCGTGCTTTTTGGATTGTCTGATCTTGTTTTGTTTGTTCGCCCTATCGACCACGTGTTCTGAGTGGTTGGGTTTCTGTGGGTTATGTCCTTGACTTCCGGTAAGGCTGGGTTGCCCTGTAATGCCAGTAATTACCTATGGATTAGACCTGCTTATCCACGTTCGACATGTTTGAGAAAAAAGTCTTGTGAAGGTCGATCCAGTTTCGCTTTGGGGATGTCGTGGGGCGGTTAGGTTTACTCTCGCAAGAAGGCAACGCTAGATGGGAACATAGTTACCAGTAAGCTTAATGACGAAAGCTAGGGAAATCGCGGGTTCTTCCAACTCAACCTACTACTATTATAAACTGCCCATTTAGGTAATCATTCTTCGACAGACAAGCCCCTTAGGATTTGCAGATTTATTTTGGTCAATGAACATAAATTCAAATTCAAAATTAAATTTAATTTAAAATCAAAGAAATCTTGAAACTTCTAAGAGATCGACATTATGGAAGTTCAATTATTCCTTGGATATTTTCCTTTAGGGTCAGTCATCTCCAAATGAAAAATAAAAGGGTGCGTATAGCGAATATTGTTAACAACATCCAAGCGGTTTCCAAGTGGCATAATGGGATGATTATAAATTCTTAGCAACGGTCCAGGCTTACATCTGATCGCACCGACAGACACCGTTAAAAGGAAAGTAAGAAAGTAAAGGGGTTTTCAATTGGGAAGCCCCATATTCCAATAATATTTCTCGGCTATGCTGTTAATTGAGTTACCCAGGTCAATAAATGAATATGAAAGTGATATTAATACGCGAAGAGAGCAATCAGTTGACTGATGAGTGAAGCCGGCAGCCAAAAACGTCTGGATCCATTATCTCAATTGAATGATGTTTAATAAACTCCAAAAACGCTTCATCTAACCACTGACACACTCCTGTCTGATGATAATGCAACATCTTTGTGTGACCATCATCGAAAATGTGTTGGAAGCGTAAAACCGCAATAACATAGACATGCGATGGACCAATTCTTCGTTTGGTGGTGATCTTCAACAGTTGGTCATTTATGGCACTGAAGTACCTCTCATTTACATTTAATGAGTTCTAAGGTAAATTCAAATTTGTTTTGCAGCTCGGGAACGTCGAGAGAGCAACAGACTTGAGAGTCCACCAGCTAAACACAGCACCGTGGGGGTGTTTACACTCACACTTGTTTGACGCCGCGTGTACGATAGTACGAACTCGTATAGCTGTCGAGAGCAAGGTCACAGCTGGAATCCGATAGTGTCCAGCTGTGTCATCCTTACCCTTGTTGCCTTACAGCAATACGAGTACGAGAATAATGTTGTTTAGTTGAGAATTGTTAAATTGCCAGTGTGATGTTTTTATTATTAACCTTTTTAGTTCGTTGGCTTTGTTGTTTTTCTTTTCTTCACTTCACTGAGAAACAAAAACAAAGTAAGACAGGCGAACATTTGCAAAAATTTCGTACCTTGCGGTCAAGAGCACAGGTATACTCCAGTGCAAGACATAAGACGTCTGCGAATGCCAATGCTAAATGAATTGTTACTCTGACGTTTTGTTCCTGTCCGTCTACTCGATGGGTTGTAATAGCGCTGCAAGTGTTTTCAACTGGGCACAGACTCATCTTGCTGCCTCATACTGTGCAGTGTCCGGGATAAGCGCACTGTTTTAGGTGTGATTTGTAATCATCTTTATACGGTGTTGCATGTTGCACCACTTAGCAATTTTGTATGTATGTGTTTTGAATCTTTTTACATGTAACTAAAAATAAGTGTGGTTTTTGTTCCATTGCTCAAGCTTATCATAAAACCAAGCCTAAATTGCACTCTTAAGTTGAATTTTGTTGATGCTCTCATTGATCTCTGTATTTTTTTAACAATTTTTTGTCTGAGTGGGTGAAACTATATAAAAATGCAAATTTTACTTTTAAATTAAATAATTTTCTCACGAGAAAATGGGATTGCACCCTTATAATGCTAGGCTTATCGCAGTGTGGGCATTAATGCATTGAATGAGCAAAAGAGGAGATGTCTATGAGCTTGTGTTTTGAATGCCTGTGGATCAGAGCGATGTGGAAAAACAGAGCTCGGCAAAGCGTTCACTACGTGTTGGTACGGCTGAAGAACGAATCTTTGAACTTAACTGTACGTCTGAAGATGGACTTGAGGGTAAACTGATGAACATTTAGAGCATTATGGCTGAATTTATGGAGAGGTGGCATGAAACTGGCTGTTTCTCTTGAGCACCGCTGGTGGTAGTAGCGGTAAAACGGTGACAAGAAGGAAACATTCCTGCGGTCTTCAAACGTGTCTGTAAACCTCGCAATGTTTTTGTCACCTATCGCTCGGTTCGGCAGATGTAGTTTTAGGTGCACTTGATGTGACATGAACGATATGACAGCTGTACCCAAGTTTGGGGCGAATAACGCATTGTAGATTGTAGCCAGATTAGAGGGAGTGAAATATTTCTTGCACCTTGTGAAAAAACATTTCGCAGCATTTTTACCTGTGGCGAATATGTGCTCATTCCAACGAAGCTTTTCGTTAACGCAGATACCGAGAATTGCCAGTTTTCAGTTTCCTCGATGCAAGTGCCATTAATGGATAGTGGCTGAGGGTGTACGGTTCACTTCGATGACAGAAGACAGCATAGTATTTTGGACAAAAGAGCTTGATGCAAAACTCAAACTTAGAAATATCGATTAAAGTGACTTTGCTTTCACCAAATGGATTAACAAAGTGGTTTAACTGTTCGGTGAGATATGCCATCAAATCACCAGTAGAACTTTGCAAAATTCGGGTACCGTTGGTCACTAAAAATTTCGTTAGTATCAAGATATTACATAGCTGTAATTGATCAGCCTTTCCATGACCCTGGGAAGAATGGATGTAAGTGCTATGGGTCGGTACGAAGAAGGAGTGTGTGTGTATGTTTGTGCCAACTCTGGAACGTCAGCAGCAATTTCAATCAAGCATGGTACACCGAGGGTGGGCAATATTATTGTTTAATTCATAGTCATCGGGGTCGCTGAGATGAATAGTGATGGTAAGACACACCTAACACACCTAAAGGTGTTGTATATGGAAAAGAGGTGCTATATGATATGACCGATATCGGTCGCTGCGTTGGAGACACCTCTAGCACTCCTACGGGTGGAGGTTGGATGTGCGTTGACATATGTCATGACCGATATTAGTGCCGAATCCATGGATTTCAAGGTCGGTGAGATAAATGGTGATGCTAAGACACATATAGCACCCCTAGTAATGGGGGTGGGAAGGGATTAACATATTACATGACTGATATTAGTGTCGTATTATATTTTTTGGTGTCGCTGAGATGAATAGATGTATATCTACTAACTAAGTCTGGAACGACTTACTTGCCAATTTCAACAAAACTTGATATACATTTTACTTACAATCTGGAATCAAATAATGGGACTAGGGGGTAACACGTTTCCTTGGTACTGGTGTGGTGGCAGCCGAAATTATTTTCCAACTAATAGTTTTCGGGAACGCCGTGATAATTAGTGGTAGATAGAATGGTGCTGAGTGATCGTGTGTTGTTGATAGGTGGGCGTTTACGATATACAGGTAACCTCTCTGAAGGGGTTTGATGTTTTTTCCTTGGGGGGTCACAAAAAAAAGTTGTTGATTCTATAGTTTTCGAGCCCGCAGTAATTTAAGCCATATAGCCAATTTGTTTTGGAAAACGCTTTGTATTTGCAGAGAACAAAAAACTATTTGACCCTATTCTGGTTTAAGCCAGTCCTGAAAACAAGTCCTTATAGTCAATACGTACAGGTTATCCTTTATGACTGGCAGTTGGTGTGTGACATTTACTGTCCGAAAATTCTTCTCCGCAACATTTTACTTGGAAGACAAGAATTCTTCGAAATCTGTTAAATTCTTAAACTATAAATTAACAAAAACAGAAACATTGAACGAACAGTAAGTTCTTGCCATAATCGAAGTTCCTAATCGTACTGACCCGACTATATCCAATTGGCGTACACAGCAACAACAATGAATTCTGTGCCAAGCAACAACGTTGTGAGTTTTTGCGATAATTTGATCTTGGGTAAACCTGCTTGCTATGCGCGTTGGCCTAAGTGAGAACTACCCAATATCCGAATGCAACCACGGCAAACCACAACCACTACGCAGAGCATCTTCAGATATAACCCCGCGCAAAAAACCACAACGAAAATACAAATTATTTCATTCGTGTTTAGTTCTTATCTGCGACAACAACTAATTAGACATGTAAAATAAGTCGTTGGTTAAAAGTTTGAGTTAATTAATTGGCCATTCGGCCAGCGAAAAACCGAAAGCACAGTCTACCGATTTTGTGCGCCGATATCGGGCGGACAAAACGCACCACAAGAGCTCATGAGGGGCTTTGTGTACATCTTCAGCTAAGTTCAGTATATCTGGTGAACGGTATCCAACATATATTGGCGACATAAGGTCTAGCGCGATTCGGTGCTTGTGTCCTGGTGAAAAAAAGAACCAGCAAGCAGATGAACGTTTAGAGATATAGTGAGAGGGAGAGTTGGAATATAGCGCATCCTATAAAGCCGCGGCTTTGGTGCCGAACGGTCAATGCTGCGTCCATCCGCTATACTACGACCGCTCTGCCTTATATGGATTTATTAAGAAACTTTCCTCCGACACTAAATTATCGTGATAACATGAGGTGTGACGTGTGAGGTGTAAGATGTGAGGTGATGGTGTGTTGAGGGAGCATTCCATTCAACGATCACATGGACTTGGGGTATTTAAGAGGGATATATCCAGAGTATAAATTAAAAGATTTACATAAAAACAAGACGGAGTAACACACACACACACACACAAGCACACGCTCACGACAAACTACAGGTGTCACATTTCGTTCGCCTTTTAACTAAACGGACACTCGACGACTCGTAGCAGCATCAGCGAGCGTTGTTCCCATCTTCATTGTGTTTTTCTTAATTTCATTCGAAAATGGGAATGATTAAGATTTTATTAGCCAACGTTTTGGGTTTCAGCCAATTAATATTCTTTGCCTGTTCTCGCAATGGATTTTGCGCCGGTACTGATGCTACGAGGACAGCTTCAACATTCAAGATTCATATCTCACCCAGGACGATGAAAAAATTTAATAATTGATATTATCAGAATGTTTTCTGGGTTCTTTGTTGTTGTTGTTGTTGTTGCTGAATAGTTTAAATGCTTTGTAACGGTAAATGCATTTTTGAAACATTACGACTTCGCATATTTGATTGGAGTCAAGTGTGAATCCCCAATTCGTGGAATTCCAATCAAATCACTTATTAATAATTCACGAATTGTTGTTAAAGTGTTGTGATCGCCGTATTCGCCAAAACAATGAAAACAGAAACTACGGAAACCGCTGACTAACACATACAAGTATGGAACTCAAATAGAGTGACGCAATGGTCTGTCGCGCCGAATATTATTATTATTATTCAGAAGACGGAGAAGAAGGGAGGCTTAGGTCTTTTTGTAGTGTTTTGAAGTTAACCTGTATTAACTGCAGCATTTTTGCCAAAATCAGGCAGAGAAACTTCCAGCACGGTATTTTGAAGATCTCCATATCTGACAGAGGGTTGACGACTGAAGCAGACGATGATCGATTCGACAAAGCTTCGGGAGCATCGTCTTCCATGGAGGGGAAGGAGACTCATAATTGCTTCCCAGGGACTTCCAGTTCTAAGTATGAGTGATGAGGGGGCAGTTTTTCTTCCTTGAAGTCGTCCTTCTTATGTACTGGAATTGTGATTTGATCCCAACCAAATCTTACAACGCCCTTAGTCTTGGCCAAAGGATCAAAGATTCCTGGTTGATCACAATGATCGCGGATCTGTAGGAACCCTTTTGCTCCTCCAGCTTAGCGACTTTCCAGTCGTGGGCCGGAAGTGTGGGATAACTTAATTGCATCATCTCGAGTATTTCATCTGTGGAGGCTTCACGAGCCATCGCTCTGCTAGGGATATCCTCCTCGAGCTTAGCAGCGGCCAAATTGCTCCCAAACTACTAATAGCTTGCTTTTATAGATCATAGGATCTAGAATCTTCGCAAGACTGAACCGACCAAATCAGCATCTTAGGACGCTTGGAGACCGGAACGAGTTCTCTCTACCGACTGTTCGTCGTGGACTGTTCGTCGTGGAGTCTTTTTCTCCGCGTTGTCTTTATCAACAAATGCTTGTGCCCAATTGAGCTTGGCGATTTGCGCCGGTGTTCTTCAGGTCTCCGGAATGTTTGTTTCCGCTGTCAGCAGTGGATAACTCACTACCCATTGTTGCAGTAGCACTACTGGTAGACAGTTCTCCGTGCTACCGGTATTGAGAGTACCGGTCATTGAATTATTTTTGCCAAAGGCTTTATTTTTTATGGAATAAGAAGAAGAAGAAAAAATTTGTTTGTCCCACGGGTGGAGAAATAAGGTCCATCTGTACATAGATCCACAGTGTACAGATAAGGCAAGCTAATCCGGAGGACGCCAGGTATCCGGATAGTCCGTTTAAGACTGGGCTATTTTTAAAAACTGGGTCCCCAGCCATGCTGATCATCGGCATGGGTCAAATGACACCTTAAATACAGCCCAGGGAATGAGGATGAGAATGTTATTGACAGAAGGAAGGAAGGAAGGTGATGGAAGGAGGATCAGGGAGGGAAGAGCACCCTTTGATTTCAGGACTTATCTAGAAACAAGATTCCCAGGAATCTTTGACCTTACTTTTAACTCTTAAAGACTTACTTAATCTTGTAGATTAAGTAGTCAAATATATTGTTCATTAGAAGCAATTTAATATCATTTGAGTCCCTATCTTGTATTATCGGATCGGTCCTCGCATGCTACGCATCATACAGCAACACTACAATATTCATTAATACAGGTAGCATATAAAAGTAAAAATTAGTTCCTGAAAAAACTCCCTTACATGGAAATACCGACTTACAGAACACATTACACATACACAATAGGTAACGGTGTATATAAAAATTCGGAAGTAAGCGGTCGGCTTCTCCGTCATTACGCCACTTGAATAAATTTCCAATACGTTCAGGAAGGGAGCATTTTATGATATATTGACAATATACATAGATGCCAATCTAAGAGTCACAAGAAAACCATTGCAGACTCAAATCAAGCTACAATTTGAACTGATATGTGCTGGCTCTGTGATCGCTTAGTACCCAGTTAAACATAAAACCTTTAAAAATAGTTTTTCTTTATTAACTTTTGTTTAATTTTTAAAATGACAAGTTATTAAAATATAACTTGTGCGCATGAACAGCTGTTAAACGTGCTTGCGACGTGTAAACGTGTTTTAGATTGCAATTACTACGAAGGCTTGATGTGCGATTAGAATGGTGATGATGATGATGATGATGATGATGATGATGCTGATGATGGTGATAATAACTACACTGTTTCTTGTTTTTGTTGTTGAAGCAAATTCATGTCGGCTTTAACTATCAGCAAACTTTGCTTCCGAGTGAGTCAGTAACCGATTAATTTTAATAATGTGTCTAAAACTTGTTTCATAAAGTCATTAACTCACTTCAGCAAAAAATTAGACAGGCGGTTGAGTCTTGTTTGTCTACTAAAGTTTGCTGGTATTACCAAAATTCTATCAGATTTACAGCGGTATAACTGTAGATACTTGTTATAATAAAAAAACCGGCAGAAAGTCTGGCTTTTACAAAACATTGTTGCAGACAAAAGTTCTGCAGATAACCAGGGGTTAAAAATTCGAACTGAAAAAGCAATAATGGAGTTGGATAAATAGAAATTTAAAGTTAATATAAGAATAATATGAGTTGCAACAAGCAATAGTAGCTGTGTGATAAAAATGAAACATTTGTTTATCATTGAAGAATTTCTCTTATGAGTGTCTTGAGAAAAATATATTCCCAAAGTAAATCTTAGCTTTCGAACACGCTTCTTGCATCATAAAATCGATCTGGAAAAAATCCGCGCTCCCTGGTTGTGTTACTAGTTATACGAGTAAGCTCACTGCAATTATGTGATTGACGGAAGATGTAATAAAAATTAATTTCATATCTGAAACGAATTTTCTCCAGGAATAAAAAACCAACTATGCACGCGATACAAATACATAATAAAAATCCAAGTGCCCATCTCAGGGCCAATAACCATAATTTGAATTGACATGGACGTGCGTTGGGTTACTTGATGACCATTTAACGTGCACCAATTGTTTTTTGTGTACAAAAATGACATTCAGTTCGCGCGGATAACCGCTTCTAATGTGTTACAACAGGAACGCGCGGTAACCTCTCTCAGTGATGGATGAATGGGTGGATGGATGCGATGGATTATTTTGGTGGGCAGGTCCAAAAATTCAAATTAAAAACGAAAATGGAAATGCACATTCCGTTCATTGCATTCATGTGCGTGCGCAACGTTCTTTCGTTTTGTCTTTAGTATCGCTCTTCACGTTCCCACAAAAGATACCCAAATATTGATGAGTCATTTCAGAGTGACAAACTGTCTGTATCACAATGCGAGTATATCTGCTTGGAAGTCGGATTTACAAAGCTAAACGCTGGCATGCGTGAGCAACGGCGGGACGCGTCCCATAGGAAACCATCATAACGATGACTGTTTGTACATCTCTGGACAGCAGCGCATTGTTGTTATTCTTATAATTGGAATACGAACTACCACTGTGTGCATAGTTGCCAGGACAGTGGCAGCACGACATGCCGACTTGCAATGACCCGATGAGCTTTTTATTTATGTTCGCCTGAAGTGAAATGCGTCCGAGTCATAAAATGCTATGATTATGGGCAGGTGTGGTGCGGTTGTGCCGGCGCATAAACCACCACACAGCGCACTTCAGTTTTAGGTGTGACATATGTTTTCCGCGTGCATTACCACTTGTTTGTTCATGGTAATTGCTTAAAGGATTTATTAAGTTCGAATAAGAAAAGTTTACATTTTCCCACGGAAAAAAGAAAGCAAACTGTGCATAGTTTTTTAAGTTAATTTATTTGTATCTGTAATGTGCGTCTAAACATAATTTTTTTACCAGTGGGGTAGATTTTTAGATTTTTATTTATTTTTACTATAACTGAAAGGTGAATCATTTCGAAATCTTAGAATGTTGAATGGGATCTTTTTATTATTCAAAACATTCGGCCAGTACTCGAGTACCTGTTTGAACAGCTTAATGCAGAAATTTCAGCCCTCTTGGTGAGGTGAAAGGTGGTTAAAAAATACATAAAGATACGAGAAAATGGCCCGATTTCAACCCATTAGACGCGTAACGCGTGTTTGGACGCGATTCTGTCCAAAGAAAGGCCGACCCGACCAACTCTCATCAAAAGATTGGATAGAATCTGAGCAGAATTATCGGCAAATTATAGATGCAGAGACAACCATGCACAAATAACCATTAGAGAATTCTTGAAGAACATTTAGTTCCTCGGATTGAAGTTAATAATATAATAACCAACCCAAGAAAGGATTTTTTGAGCCTTCAAAAACTTCTCTACTAGCTTGACGTCTTATAGACCATTATGCTACTGAAGTCACTAAATCTGTCGACTACTTAATTATTGGCGAATCTTAAAAGCCGTCTACGAATAAGCTATATTCCCTGAATGGGGAGAAGAAGGAGTATAGTGTTCATCCGTAAACCAGGTAGAAGAGGTCACGAATCTGCTAACGATTTCGGGCCACTCAGTCTATCCTCTTTTTTGCGGAAGACTTTAGAACGTATTCTACACTATCATATCAGGCAAAAATTCGAAGATGCACAACCATTAATATCAGTAGTCAGGTCCATAGAAACAGCCACAACGAAATGCGTATGTTTCAGCACTCGATCAAACAATATACGTTAGATACCATACTCGATGTTGAAGGTGCATTACCAATGTTCACATTGTGGTCATTTAGGAAGCTCTCAGTTCAGTGTGAAACATTTCTTAAAGCAATGGATCATTTCCATGATTGGAGTAAATCATTCTTATCTCGGCAGCTGCAACATTACCCAATAAGTCGGCCAAAGCACACCCTTGAGTGGGATTTTTTCGCCCTTCCTATGGCTATTGGTTATAAACAAGGTCCAAACTATGCTCGAGTGAGATAGGACGAAGATAGTCTGGTGGCCAGCATTGGGCAACAGTATGCTAGCAAGCTCAGCAGATTACAAAGACAATCAGTATCAAGGATCAAAGGAGCTTGCGGGTCATATCCGACTGATGCCTTACACACCATCTTGCACCTATAATCTGGGTATATTGTCATGAGATCATACGGTCGCTGCAATATACTGCAGACAGTACCAAGAAATACGATACCATCTTCTACTATATATATATACTATATACTACACCCCAAAACTGAGCTTAAACTCCAACTTTGCTGTTAAGTTTTCAAGTTAACGAGGCAATATGACCTGACAACCTGCACTGACGGATTCATGATGAAGGATGGTGTCGGTGTATTCTCAGATAAGCTTAAACTGTCAAGTCATACAGGCTTCCTGACTCGAATAGCAGAGATTTTAGCGACAAGGAAGGTTTGTAGGTCCTTTAGACAAAGTACCGTATGTGTGCAGACAGCCAACCCGTAGTCAAAGCCATTTATGCAACCGTTTATAACTTGAAACTCGGTAAACAGTTCCATAAAGCACTTCGCATCGATAAGCGAAATATTGGAGATAACCATCGTATGGGTGCCAGGGCACAGTAACATATGTAGATTGTTATAAGAAAACGAACGAATTAGCGGAGAATGACGTTATTCTGAATACTATATGGAAAGAGTCATCTGTCTTTTAGTGCAGTTTCGCTCTAAGTTTGGGCGAATTGACCAACTGTGCCATATCAAGAGCGTCATGGGTTTCCTACTTACGATAATATCAGATTGTTTTAAAAATTACGGGTCACTAGCCACTGGGCATCCACCCAGCTCGATAATCAATATAACACCTTCTGAGGTAAATAAGAAAGTAGCTCTTATTCACTATCTTTGCAAATGTCCGGACCTAGCAGGGTTAACATCCCGCATTCTGAGCAAATTATTCTTTGTCCATCTGAGTATTCCGGAGTACAGGATCATCAAACTGATCTCGTACTTGACCCAGCTACAGGATGGATTTAAAAAACATCCAAAAAACCTTTCATAGAACTGTCGAGGACACCATTGTACCATTGTGCTATTGTATCATTCTCACGCTGTTCTCCTTTGGTTTTACGATTCAAAGGTAACCGCTTGGCGCTGCCACTCAAAAGACTCGGCATTCTACACTAAACATATTTTTCAAATGATGATTAATTACAATTCATCATCACTGGTTCAGTTTGCACTTTGGTTTTCTATATTTCAATTCAATTTTAAGGCTGATCATCATAGAGACTGACCGCTTGACTTTGGCTCGTCTACAAGTCAAATGCAAAGACGCAAAGGATGAGCGCCCGTCTGGGCAACAGTTAATTAAGATGCTAGGTTGATGTGGTGCGGTGACCAGATTGAGATAGATGGATTGACTTAACTCGTATGTTCATAATTCATACACAACAAAGTCGTGTTGGATCTAAATAAACTAATCAAGCCGCAGGCTATCTCCTAGGATTGATGATGATGATGATATCCAAAGTTTTTGTTTGTTACTGAATGCTCGCTTAGTTCGCAGCTGCCGATCGATATAATTAATTTAATTAAAATATTAATTTATTTTTTGTGGCATCTAAAGAATGCCTCTGAAAAACAACAACATTAACCAATCGAATCCTGGTAAGGTCCATAAGTGGCCTGTCGCTTAGGTAATTGTTATGAATATCGTTTGAGGCGAGAAAAATTATCTGTGCTGATTGACTTGTCATTTAGCACACAATTCGTCGACAAGACAATTTAAGTGTCATATTTTATGAAACTTCAACAAAAGCTTCTTTCTCCATATAATTGGCAAACACGATAATTAATGTTAGACCCTAAAAGTTAATTCAAAGCAGACACTTAAAGACATACCAATAACCCTAGACCTGGGTTCCCACACTAATTGAACAAGCCAGCAATTGCATCAGACTGAGTTTAACTTAGCATTGCTTAAGGCTATTAACTTAATACGAGATTAACCGCATAAGTCGCTTAATTCCACAGTGAAAATCGCATAGCTATAACAACTATTATGCCTTCGGCACGGGAATAATATAAAGCCAGGATAAGCGCGCCTTAAATTGTGTGTTTTGCAGTTTGCACCAACAGAACGGCTGACGGACGGTATAAACAAACTGCACTTCCCGACAGGGAAAACAATTAAAAATTCCGCAATAAATTAATACTCGAACGCAAGCAAAGTTATTGCCCACAAACACTAAACACCACAGCCCATTTTAGCCCATCCGTCGAGAGCGAATAAATATTGCTTAACCAGACGGCATCGGCGGCGGCGGCGGCGGAAAATTGCGTTGAACATTTAAAGCTTTAAGGGAACCTCCCTAATAGCAGGTTGTTGGTGGTGAAGCAGCTGACTGATGACTTCTAGTTGGCTCCATATATATATATCCATATTCTTTCTTGATGGCCAAGGGTCAATTGCGGTCCTCTTGTCAGTTGTTTTGTTTGTTGATAGAGGATATGTCCGGCGACGACCGACTGGCACTGGCAACTATCCTGATATTGGTAAAGTATTTTTTCCAAACCTATAGCTGGATGTTAACGTACAAGTACACATTGAAGATAAATGTTGAGCTAATTTGAATTTAATTATAGCCCTGTTATGGGATAACCCATTAACACATGGGGTTGTTCCGTGCACCATGTACACAATCGGTTTCGACTAAACATAAACTGCATTCGGTTCGGCCTTTGGAAGATGTGTCCATCAGTTTTTCTGTTGGGATTGGAATCTCTATTCGGTTGTCTGCCGTCTGGCGGTCAGATATTCGGGGCAAATTGCTTAGATTCCTGGGTTTCTATATGAATTTTTAAGCCACATTGCACGTATTCACATCAAGGTGTACGTATTTATATAACTACCACCTAATTAAGGCTCATTTATTATATAGTTTAAGGTTTATTCGCCCGGTACAATGTTGCAGTAGTTAATGTGTGTAATGAACACTCAACTCACCTTTAAGTGGGCGTTAAAAGCACGTCATGGAAATCTTATTGTGTATAGGAACTTTTGATGGCGCCACATCATGCAAAACACAATAATGGTAATTAGAAGAACTTTATAGAGGCATAAGCTTACCCGTGAGATCGTGCATGTCGAGGCGTAGTTGTATCGAAGAGACGATAATTAATTAACATCACATGTAATTGTTGTGTAATTTGAAGTTAAGTTTAATTATACCCGTGTATGTGAAAATAAGTATATATAAGTATACACGGTGTATTTGTATGCGTGGCCAATACACAAAGGGGTGCTTTTTTCTGGCTAAATGCCAGGGAAAACTTCTCAATTCGCCTTTCTTATACAGCCTATAATTGTTGAAGGGCCGTTCCATTTTTGTCCAAAAATATGACACGCATAACAAGAATGGTCGCGAGAACACTGGGTGACTTGGACGGCATCGGTCTGTCGCGCCAAATGTTGTTATTATTATTTTTTAGATATCGGCAACCCGTTACCGAATGATGTTTAATATATTTGTTGAATTCGATAACTTAAAATGTGTGCATTCACATCTAGAGATTAAAAATTTTAATTTATTTTGATTATCTTGAGAACTTCAAAAAAAATGTTGGTGTTCTAGACAAAGCAGCTTTTTTAAGCACATGCTTGAATCCTAAAATACGGCTAAAGTTGTTTCCTTTGCTTTAAAAAAGAAAATCTTTTCGTCAAAACTGCGTCATTGCTTCAGAGAAAAAGTTCAAAAAAAGTGTTAAAGGAATAGAATACCAAAAGTAAGCAACAAAAACTTATCATTACTTTATTGTCTTATCGTATTGATAATCAAAATATTGGACAAACGTGCTCCAGTTACCAAAAACAGGACATAAATGTTGAAATGTACCCATCTTGTGTATAATAAAAACCGAAAACAAAACATAAAATTCTCTAAATTAATGAACCCAAAATAAGAAATCATGGGCAAAACTAATAAAATAATGACAAGAAACAAAACGTAAAGGAATTTAATGGAAATCACATCTGCAGGTGTCCTACGTCCTACTCGTACCTTTGGAATTCACTAAAATTCAATTCTTATTGCATTTCGTTTTCCGTGACCTGAAATAATAAAGATTTTTCGCAGGAGACTTGGTAGGTAGGTGCGAGCGCCATGACGTCTACAAAACAATGACAAAATAATTAACAGTTTTACCAAAGAAGAAGAATGCTGACCATTATTCTTTACAACCCGTTTAAATTATCGTTTTATGACTCTGCTCCTTTGTGACCGTTCTCAAGGCAAGCAATAAAAAAAAAACGAAACCGATTCTCAAGTGCGAAGCACAGAAGTGCGCAAGGAGCATCACAATTTTTTTACGAACTCTAGGAATTGCACCGATGAGATGTTGATGTTGCCTTTTCTTCATAATCAAGTCTCAATTGTGCAACGCAAACCAATAATGTGTTTAGGTGCGCATGCGCACAGTGTGATGTCATTGTTCAGCGGAGCACCACGTACCGCACAATGCAGTGCACACAGCTACAGAGATGATATCGTAAAGCGTATCTTGTTCTTGATAACAACAGGTAGATAGATGAGATTGTGAGAATGTACCTACCTAAATATTCACTGTGGGGCAAATAAGAGAAAAAGGTAGCAAACATTATATCATTAAATATTTATATTAAAATATTATTAAATATTAGATCACCTTTTTTCCAGAAACAGTTCGGTAAGGAATCAAAAGTTAATAAGAGATCTACGCTCTTCGATTAGAGTTTGAATTAACTGTCAGTCTGCCAAAACTTAAGGACTTAAGGTATTGTACTTAAAGGAAGAGGCCAGACTTTTTGCTTGCAAAAGGAACATCGTTTTTTTGTTACTTGTGCGCCTTATAATATTCCCAGAATTTGGGTTGGTGTTAGTCTTACCAATGTAATCCTCTGAGGATTGGATATATTTCTCAGCAATTTTTATTGCCAGTGCGCCAAGGAGTATGACGAACCTTTGCAGGGAGACGCACAATAATGATTTCATTGGAATCGTAAATAAAAGATTGATTGCCATTCTTTACTCTTGTTCGAGTATGAACGCGTAGGATATGTTTTTTTTATTGTTGTAGGCATTTGTGGACATGGAATCTCTCAATCTCAACAATCATAATCATTCAGTACGCAACGCCTCGTCAGACACACCGATAATAACGTGCTATAGTTGAACTTCATTTTATGTCCCATTGTTGAACCCAGGACTTCCTTCACCTTAATGATATTACACCCCAACCCCTACTGTGTGAAGCAGAATTCTTCAAACGTATCTGGTCGGCGCATGCTTATCTCCGATGAACGTTAACATTTTATAGCTCCCGTTACTGTTGTGCACTGCGCGCAGTGTCGGATGAAGCACGCTCTTTACGCACTTCAATACTGTACCCCGAACCAAGGATATAACGAGTTAAAGTTATGAACTGCATGGACAATGTAAGAAAATATTCGGCGAAATATGAAAACGAACATAAACTCACGGCCATAAACAAAGGATTTGACATTTTTATGCCACTTGTTGCGCTTCTTGTCTTCGGCTGTCGTCGCTGGTCGCTGGAATCGGATTCTGAAAGCATTTCCCATTCTGATCAAAAGAAAGTGCTCACGCGTAAGCCGCACTTTTTTATTACGTGCATTAAATTCTTTCGGTAGCTTCATCGACTCTGGGAAATAACTCACACATACATTTAATGGTACATGCCCATTGCGCATCACGGTTATCATTATCAAAACGTAATCTGCTTTCTGGGATGTTGGACATTGCGAGAACATTAAAACAAAAGATTATTTAATCGGGTCCACACTGTCTTTTAATGTCTTTCTTTTTAAGATTTTTACCCATAAAGGTTGCAATAAAAATTCATTGTCGAGGTGGAAGTTGAGTTACATTTTGTCTGTAGGTTTCAGGGAAAATTATAATGAGGTGAACCATTTCTTGAATTATGTCGAAAAGATTCCGTCTTTTTAAATAACCATGTACCTATACGCCAAAAGAGTAATATGGCTGCGGCTGAAGTTTATTGCATTTGTGACCCGTATGAAGTAGTATTAGCGGAATTACCAAGCATTTTGGGAAATTAAACTTTGATCTTTGCGTGATGATAACTCGTTAGACAAAGTAAAACCTACTCGTTAAATATTTTCAGAATCTGAGTTATTAGCTCAACTATCGGCCGTGCAAATTAATTTAGTTATGAGGAGCCTCTAGCTTATTTAATAGCTTTTTAATCCTGCAATGAGGCTGCACAATATGTAAGCCAGCTTTAAGATTTAATGTTTTAATTTATTTTTAACACTTTATTCTATCGTTGTTGGTGCATTGGCTAAACAGTTATTGGCTCATAGTCGGAGGTCGCCAGGTTCGATCCCCCGTGCGACCAAAAAAGCGCACGAATTTTTCTCACCGCACTGATCATTTAGATTCCAAATACGCATGACGCGATGCTGTACATGTGATATAAGGTTCCCGTAGGTCGTTGCAGTTTATGTATAAAGTCATCAAGATCTAGAGCCAACAATATGGGTTTATGAGCTGAGCACCATATTTTTGTTTGTGAGCGCACCCGACCCTTAAACTCCACCCACTACAATACTTTTTGTCTTTCCTATATCCAAATATTTCCAAGCCCCGATATAAAAAGTTAACTTGTCCTCTTCATTTAAGGACAGATACCCAAACATTATAATAAAAATAAAACAACCCATAAAAATTAAAATTTTTCGTGTAAATTCTCTAACCTGGAATACACAATGTGCAGTTTGAATTAAATCGGGTACATTTTTTAAAATTTTTATTTGAGAGCCCCCCGACCCCGGGGCCATTTCACTTCCAAATTTTTTCAAAAAGTGTTGTCCATCGGAGATACACATGCATATCAAATTATTAATTTATTAAAAAAAAGAGTTGTTCTTGTTCTAGTATGTTATAAAGGTCTGTTCTTATTCAGTTTTATTATATTTATACACAAATATAAAAATATGCATTTATGTCAGGAATAAAAACAGTCAAAATAAACGTACAAGCGAGGAACTGTAACGAATACAAAAAAAATTTAGTCTCAGAAAATCGGAGAAATTCTCCCCAGTCAAGAATCGTATCACATTTAATGAGATGACTGAGCATACATAGGTACCGTTACACGGTTATTGTTTCAGCGCGTCATCTAGTGTTTAAATTTTCGTCTATTTCTATGTCATTTTTTCAACTACGCTCTCATATTAATTTTTGTACGTACCCAGTAATGTGGATCAAGTTCACTGTAAATAAAATCAATTCCAATGTTTTTCAACGCCATCACGTCATTACGTCACACGTCATTAACCCAATATCCCATAAAACCCTCAACTCGCTGTCGGACAAAATCGCCTTTGTTGGTTCCACCTGTGGTTTTAATTATTATCTGGCGCACCCAAAACTGAGCCCCGTCTCTGTCTGGCTAATCTTCGTGCTTGATTGTCTCTCAACACAAAAGCCACGCGCTCGTTCTAAATTCGCGATAATTGCCTTCGTTTGGCTAGGAATTAATTGACATCAATTGAAGCTGAAATGAAATCAAAACGTAACTTCCACATTGAGATCGGGCCACAGGTAAAATGATTTACACGCTGGCATCCATATTTATTTCTTCTCAACTGAGGTGATTTGCAGTTGCGTGTGATGTGGCTCATACATAAAACGATCGCATTACTAGTGAAAGGAGCGTTTTGGTACTGGACTCGAAATAAATATTATTACAATGTATATGAAAGCTTCAATTAAAAGTGAATTGCAGTTTAATCTTAATCAATTGACGAGCGACTGCGTAGCGGAGGGAAGCGATGAGGCTGCAAGCATATTTTTTTTTTTGCTTTTCAGGAAACGTCAGTACTTGGGTACATATAGCGACGTTACTGTACGGTGCAGCATACATGGCTGTAATAGAAATTTAATTAATTGACAATTAATTATCCAGAACTTGTAGAAGCAATTTGTCATTTATCGTGGCCAACTATCGCACCGAGGGAGGAGATGCCAAATGACTGGCCGAGCGCCAATTCATTCCGTGCTTAACAATATATATATATATTTTTTTAAAAGTTGAATCCAATTAACTAATTGTAGTTATAGAAAGAAAATTGTTTTTGTAGTGCACAAAAAACAATCATCGCTTCCCATGTGATCTTACATTCAACTCTCGGTTGCATTACACTTCGTTGTGAACTTTTAATGCTAAGTCAATGTGTTACATTCTGTTCCATTTAATAAAAGAAATAGCACAGCTTAGCACCTGATTTTAGTTGTTTTTTTAACTATTTTTTTTTCAATCAAAGAATTTTTTATACAATTTTGGATAGGTTACGTTGCAAAAAAATAAAAAGAAATGGCATTTTAATTAAATCGTTTAAGTGAACGAAGGATAGGCGCTTACAAACCTTGAAAAGAAAACACAACGCATTTATAAAAGTTATAGAATTGACTTTAACGATACTTAATACAAGCGGAAAATTACAAATACAAAATACAAAAATTACTTAAAAACCACTACTAGAAGTACTAGATGTTCTTCGCCAAGATTTGGTGAACGAAAGGAATATCCACAACTTCGGAAGGATTTTCAAGAGTCTGTGGATTAATCAATTTCATACGACCCACATTAGTGGTTAAGTTGTATATATGGGACCAAGGAAGGCCACGTAAAGCAAAACAGATGAATCTGCGTTGAACAGCTTTAGTTTATGGGAAATGGATATCGTAATAATGGGACCAAGATAGAGGGATTTCATAACATATGGCGTCAAATATTCTTTGGACCAGCGTTTCACAAAACCGAGTCCTGAATTTGCTCTAACTAATGATGCTATGAATATTCGAAAGTTGAGTTAACACCAAGGTCGCATAGTAGAGTTATCGAAGGGACAGCGTCATGAAAAAAGATATAATTTTAAGCAGGTGAGCGGTGGCGCTTACAGTTATGTGAAATAGCTCCAATCATTTTTTTGACTTTTATGTCATCAACATCAATAGAAAGGTGTGATTCTTTGATGATACAAACTAAGTGTAATCAGTTTCATGTCTTTTCTAAACTTCTGGGAGCATAGACATCTCATATTTTCCTCTCTCTAATTTCCTAACGCCCACGCTGTGCTAAGCCTATAAGCCTATAAGCCTTGAGCGTCTGTACATTATAAAAAAAACCTTTTGTCCACCTTGTAAGCTAAAAAAAGAATGTTTTGTCATTATTGGTACCGCCTCAATTACTTGTGACAGTGATTAACTATCATCTTATAACGTATATCTTGAATTAAAAAAACTATGCTAGTATTAAAGCCTATTCAATTTCCTACAAATCCGTAGCCAATATTTGAGCATACGGTCAACAAGAGCGAGATATTATAAGAAGAGTTGTATGACGTCTCAGTGTTCCTGTAGCAACAGTGCAACAAAATTACACGTGAAACGGATGCACCTTACCTCTTCAATTCAGTGCATAATATGCTTCAAACGGACTTGCCCAGAAGCACCTAATTTTGGTATCAGAAAACCACAATCATTTTCATGTGTCCACACACAAAATTAGGTCCTTCTGGGCAAGTTTAATTTTCTTTAAAAAAAAGCCAACATTGACCTTGTAGCAAGTGGAAGTGTTCAAGAGTTAAGTAAAGTCAAGAGTCAAGAGTCAAGAGTCAATAGTCAAAAGTACGCTTTCGTTCATTTTACATACTTTTAATTTTAACCCTGCTTTTGAATGCATAAACATTGTGAGATGGATTTTTAGAAAATTAAATAGGCTTAAATACTGCATTTGTCAAAAAAGGAGAGCATTTTCGAAATAATCGCGTTTTAAAATAAAAATTTAAAAAAAAAAGTAAATTTTGACGATGAACGTTGGTAATAGTTTTAAGAATTTGAAAAAATGTTTGTTGTTTGACCTTAAAAATTTGATTTTATTTCAAAAAAGACCAACAGTGGCCTTGTAGCTAGAAGCGTTCAAGAGTTACAGGGTGTAAAGTGATGTAAGGTCAAAAGTACGCCTCTTCGCAATAAAACGCGTGTTTTCTGGGATTAAAGCTACGAACACCCTGCTCAGAAATCCATGCACTAAACACTGAGCCACGTCATCCACACAGAAGAATCTTCACAATGTAGAACTATAAAACATTTTGTGTCATATTTTGGTTACAACAACCCTATTATTAGTACAGTCATGTAAAATAACATGTAAATTGAAAAATATACATTCCCTTCCTCTCCAGTCATTCTAAAACACAATTAATTCGTTGTTCACCCGTCTGTACTCTCACTTTTTTATTTTTCTCTGTTATGTTCAAATATTAAAATATTCATAAAATAGTAAGTGTCTGAAAAATACAACAAATTATGTAGTTTGTATATACACACAGAAATCTAAATTATCTCCAAGCCGCTATAATGGATTTAAGTTGATGCCTATGATTGTTCCACATAAACAATACAAAAGAATCTCTGCTTTCGAACTTAATTGCTTAAAAATATAAATCAACATTAGTTTTAGGCATATTTATGAAATTGTAGAAGCGGAAATTGTTGTTGAAGTTATTTAGCTAATTAGCGGGCCGCAACTCTCTCCATTGGTAATTATAAAAAATATTTGTGCGGCTAATCGTGGCAATTTATTTACTGTTTAGCTGATATTACTCGAGCGTTCAAAAATAAAAGCATATTAGATGAAATACGAATAAATCCATCTCAAGTCGAACACAAAAGAAAAACAAATTTCATAATTTCCCCGAAATTAATGAGCTGCCATTTGCGCGCTCAACATTCATGCATGAAACCACAAAGCTGATGGCGTAGCCAGGAAAACACTCGAGACAATAGACAAATTATTCAAAATTAATAACGAAAATTCTTAATCTTAATCTTCCAGATAGCCGGAGCGAGCGCAACGTAAATGATTCTTTCACAACAGATGAAAACTCAATTTTTCATTGCTGACGGTTGTGGTTGTGATGGCAGAGGAGCAAGAATTTTATTTAATAGTTTTGTTGTTGGTCGATAGAGAGGTCTAGATGCAGGGCCAATGTAAATAATGCAATTTATTGACGTCAAACATTCGAGGAATAGAATCTAATGCTGGAACACTCCTGCTTGAATATGCGCGGCGATGACGAGTCTTTTGCCAAAACCATACTCGCAGTCATCACTTCAATCGCTCGGTAACAAAACAAAGTCTCAAACAAGTGGAGAAGATGTTAATCATCTTTCATTATTATTCTCCTCCTTCGCATCTCGGAAGATATGAACACATTTTTGTTCCATGAAATCCAAGAAATCTGAAAATCTCAAATCTCAAATCCGACGAATGAAATTATCGTTGAAATGTTGTTGCTGTTGCTCGACGGACTCTGCCCCAGATGGATGATTGAGGAGTGCGATGAGTCGACGGAAGATGGTAAATTACCCACTGTGCGCTGCAGCATCAGCAAAGATAAAACGCTGCTGTTGCACTTATCACCTCGTGTAATTTGTGCCTCTTAAATCGATTGGATACTTACAGAGGCGAATTTACCAGCATACAAATCATAAAGATTGGGTCATGGCGAGGGGCAAATATGCTCTTACCGGGTTTTGTTGGGATAACAGTGACGTTAGGCTATGCGCTAAGCGCCAATTTGCTGGTCGGACAATCTGTCGGTCATGCCTCCGTAACAGATCTTTGAATAGGGGAGATGTTTATATCCATTTGTCAGGCGCCTCAATGCATTCTTGTTAATGATTTATAGAGAGACGGAATAGTTGTGAGGGACAAGTTTTTCGATATTAGTTGCTGAAGAAATTCTTCAGGAATTTCTATCGAATTTATTAGTAGGGTCTTTGACTGCTTTTACCACGTAGAACGCGATAAGTAATATGTTTAAAGTGTTAAGAGTCTATTTACGCTCTTATGATAAATTCTAGCAAATTATTATATAAATATAAAAATTAAAATTTTAGTATTCAAAATCAAAATCTTCTCTTCATTGCAATATGAATCATTATTAAACGATAAAGCGTCATGTTCTGTTTTTCATCACAATCAGAAGCTAACATTTAGGTTATAGGGATTGGCACTATGTTCATAAATCAGAGAGCGCGTCCATCTTAGTGTACGTTCGATATGTAGCCGCTAAATTATCTACTGAATTATCTAGCGACTGAAAGTAAGAATGTTGCGTTGCGAGCAATGCAACAATCTCATAGAACGCGGGCACGCGAAGATGAATATAAAGAGCTCAGAAGATATGAAAAAATAGTTCACCGGCGAAAGAAAGCAGCCTGGGAGAAGAATATCGGCCGTGAACTGGAACAGTACAGAGAGCAAGGACCGTACCAGGCGCGGAAGTTCTACCAAAGGGTCCGCGGTATGACGCAATATATACCGCGTTGCACATACAAGGACAAAGAGGGTAATCTGATCGGCATCTTACAGCGATGGAAAGAGCACTTTCATGAGTTGCTAAATGGCCAGCTAACTGAGGAATTGGAGGCTCCACCAATGACCGAAGATCATACTAAGCTGCCGTCACCAAGCATAGACGAAGTTAGCAGAGCGATAGATCGGCTCAAAAATATTAAGGCCCCGGAATCTGATGGGATCCCAGCGGAACTGATAAAAATAGGAGGCCCTACATTACACCAAGCAATTCATGAAATAATAGTGCAATTATGGGAAGAAGAAGCTCCCGAAGACTGGCGAAGAGGCATCCTGTGCCCAATCCTCCTCTATCCTTCAAGACAGGATAGCCCCATACGCTAAAGTCATCATTGGTCCATACCAGTGTGGCTTCATCCCAGGCAAATCAACAACTGATCAGATGTACACCCTAAGGCAGGTCTTGGAAAAATAACTAGAGTTTCAAAACTCACTACACCATCTTTTTATAGACTTTAAAGCCGCCTATGATAGCATTGCCAGAGTAGAACTTTATAAAGCCATGAGAGAATTCGGCATCCTAAATAAAATGACACGACAAGTAAAAATATCCGGATCACTATCAACAATCCTCTATAAGTCCATTCAGATACTGGCTTACGCAGACGATATTGACATCGTTGGTAGAAACCGAAGAGCTGTACAGAAAGCTTTCATTCAGATAGAGCAGGCGGCACGAAATCTAGGGCTGCACATAAATGAGAGCAAAAGAAAATACATGGTGGCCACGTCTGCGAGTAGAAGATCCAACATTTGTCCCTCAATTCAAATAGTGGAGCGCAAATTTGAAGTAATGCAATCCTTTTACTATCTCGGGTCTACTATAGCAGCCGATAACAGCATGGAACCAGAAATACGCGCACGGTTGATTAAAGCCAACAAAGCCTACTATGGTCTGTCAAGACTCTTTAAATCCAGGAACTTAACCATATCATCCAAGCTGCTGATTTATAAGACAATGGTCATACCAGTACTTATATATGGGTCCGAGACTTGGGTGCTTAGAAAAAAGCATTCTGACCTCTTAGCCGCGTTCGAGAGAAAAGTCTTACGGAGAGTTGTGGGCGCCGTATGTGAGGAATGACGATTCCGGAGACTCTATAATGATGAGATCTACGAGCTTTACCGTGATGTCGACACATCGTGAAGAAAATTAAGCTCGGTAGGCTCCGGTGGGCAGGTCACCTAGCTCGCATGAGCGAAGAGGATCCTGCTCGGAAAGTCCTTTGTGGTAGGCCGAGGCCGGCCAAGCCTGCACTGGAAGGATGGCGTAGACCAGAACGCCCAGAGTTTAGGGATGCCAAACTGGATGACATCGGCTCGAAATCGGGACCGGTGAAGAGACTTTTTGCGGGAGGCCAGGACCGGACCCCGGTTGAAGAGCCAAATATGATAATTATCATGAATATTTTTTTTTGCGGGCGAGGCTATTGGCCTCGCGCCAACTTTACTTTCAAGGAACTAGCCCGATCATTTAGCTTTTCCTGTACTGGAAAATTACCCGCGTCCACCACATGGCACTTCCACCAGTCAGAGATAGTTACGGCCACTTGAAACTCTGATGCATTTTTTGTGTTATTCCTCCTTTTCTGCTGATGGCTAATCGTTTGGCATTATGAAACCTAAATTACAGACAAGATTTATAAATGCTTCAACTCTCAACTTGCCTCGTGCGATGTTTCGTTTATGTTTTATCTATTTCCATTATCGTGCGTTACATGCGTTACGCTTTGGCCGCACGAATGAATGTGCTGAACTCAATTTTTCACGACTTTTTCGCATAAATCTGGCTTATTGGCATGGACCATGGACTTGACATATAGCTCAAAAAAAAAAGTTCAGAGGCGTGAAATTTAACGAACAAGGCGGCACTTCAACTCGATTGTTTGGGCCAGCTGTCCGGTATGTGGCTCCATCTCCAATTTGTTTCAAAAATGGTTAGTCATCATGGTCCAGTAGTGATCTGCGGTGACTGTGATTGTGGGCCAGTGAGCCTTCCAGATGAGCAGAAATGTCAAACAAAACACGCATAGCCAGGAAACTCTTTTGGTAAAATGAGGCATCAAAATTGAAAGACACTTTTTTTCCTCTTAATTGACTGTCTTTAACTAAAATTCCGAACTGCATGTAAAAAGTTACGTTTTTTGCGATTTTGGTGCAGCTTTAGCGATTTCATTAACAATAGTCTTTTAACGCCGTTAGCTTATTTTTGTTATCTGTCTCAGATTCATAGATAATTACTCCTAATATTATCATATATGTAAAAGTCCACTTTTAATTGCACTTATCTAGGCAACGACAGATATATTTGATCCTCTTTTTCGAATCAGTAATGCATAGGAAATTTTGTTGTTGCTTTTGAATTGCAAGCAAAGCGTGTGACTCCCCAGTTTTTTCGAGATTATCTTATAATTTTTTGTTCTTTGTCCTAAATGTCGTGAATTATTTAAATTGCAGACCACAAGGCATAAAATTATGCCACAAATATTGTAGACGCAATTTACCCAGCAATAATTTGATATTTCCGGTTAAACTGCATGCACTTAGCTCGTTAATCTTAACTCAATTTGCAAAATTCCAGGTCATCACCGCATGCACCGTGGCAAGAATCGGAAGGAATGCAATTTATAGCAACAATACGAGTACTATAAAGTAATCATCACTTTGCATTTCACGCGCTCGATCTAATTCAACATTTACGAGGTACTCGTATAAACACTTCATTACACTCGCCTGCCGTGGAGTTGAAGTGGCTGTATTGGCGCCTGTGTAACCTTGAATTTCGTCCGCCTTTCGTTTGGACGACTATATCCTCGGCGCAATATTGATTATTCTTCCGATTTAATATTATCCACCGACAAAAGTATGCATTTTGCACAAACTGCGCCCGCTTTTAAAATCACGTGTGAGTGTGTGACTAAGCGGATATGCCGTTGCGCGCCGAGGCACTCTGTGGAGGAGAGAGCTGCAATTTTAAAAGAGGTTTACGAACTTCAAGCGAATTTGCATTGCTATGCTAGGCATTTGGCAGTCCGTCATCGTAAACCCTTCGCTCCGTTGATCGTTATGACAAATTGTGGGGCTAACAGCACACCATTCTGCGAAGTTCTTGATGACTAGGCTAGGCCAATAGCTCATGAGTATGTCTTGACTCTTTACAATATCCCCTCCGCCACTCATTGTAACACCTTAATAGCATGAGTCAGGAGCGTAGCCAGAACGGTCCATTTAAGTATATTTTGATTTAAAAATTATCCAAGCATTTAAAAAAAATACATTAACTTTCAAATGATCTCAAAACTCACAAATCCGCTGGGGCTTAATTATATTTCCCAATTAGTTCTAAAGATGTGTTATTCCATTACTATTGCGTAAGCTTTTCCATCTATCCTTCTCTTCTGGACTCTTACCGAGAATTGGAATAAATCCTATACCATTCTCCTTCTATAGCACTTAAATAAATTTTTCCCAAGGTTATGGAAACGTTGATCACTTATCAGCTCATGAAATGTCTCTGTCTGTTACTACTAATCCAGTTCACTCTTTCGCCGACGACAGCACTCACAGCATCTGATATAAGTTTGAGAAACATCCCTCCCCTTCTCATGTTGAACCAAAACAACTAAGTATGTTAAGCAGTTTAAATTCTGACCTGGAAAGCATAATAAACTGAAGGGAAGATACTAGAGAAGAATTTGGAAGAAGAATGAAGAATTCCAAAAAACAAAGCTGTCTTCTGTCGTCAATCCGAATCGTAAACCCTAACTTTCACTTGCCAAGCTCTGTTCTTCCTCGTCACTCCAATCTGCAGGCATCCAAGTCACAAGCTCACAGACATCTTCTTCTTTCCTTTTCCTAAACTTTAACGCCCACGCTGTGCTAAGCCTAGCAAATTGCGCATATTGTAAACTATATTTACTCTAGACGTAGCGGTTAATATTAGAAATCTGCACTAGAACTAGAAACATAGCAAATTTACAAGACCACTAGTCATAGTTGCGGCCCTGCTTAGCTAGTCCGGCTATGTGTTGTTGTTGATGTGTGCTGTTTGCAAGTAGGTACTCGTAGCTGCAATAATTAAACCCAGCTAAGTATTCCTGTCAGACAAAAGACGGTTTCCGTGTCGTGACTTTGAAATTATTTCCATCGCGCTGATGCAACGCGGCTGTCGTGCTGTGCTGGTGGTGGTGGCGGTGCATCGTGACGCGTTTCTACACACAAGTTGGCGCACATTAGGGGAGTCATTAGTTCAACGATAATTTGACAAGTATGGCTACCATATTTAGTTGGTAGTTAGTAATAGTTGGTAAGTAGTTTGCATATTCATTTGAAGGATGACGACAGTTAGGCATCACAGGCAGGCGCACGATGAGTAGGTCGAGCTTTTTTTGGATTCCAGCTTATGCTGCATGTTGTGTTTGACATTTAAGCAACTTTAAAATGAAATAGACATTAATGCAACATGGGGCATTGATAACTGTTATTGTATTTGTCCTTTTGAAAAGAATCTTCCAGGTAATTATATGAATCTGGTGAACATTTAAGTAAGCAACGACTTCATCAAATCAACAACGAGCTGCAGAATGTACAAATTTAATTTTGATTTCATGGTTCTGCAGTCTGCGTTGGCCAATTTTGTTAAAATATTTTGTAGCCTTAATTTTCTGAAAGCCCTCACCTAGTGTTATTGTGTTGGTAAATTTCAGCTTCCTTAAATGCAAATTGCAAAAATATGAGCGTCACTGTTTCAGCATTTTTATTATCGCTGTAGATCTAAAAGATGTTTTCTATGCCTTTATATAAGTTCTAATAAGATTTACTGTATTTACTTATTCATTTACTTTATTCAGTAATTTATATGTTATCCTTTAATAAGCTGGCAAACTCCTATCCATAAAAATCTAGCGTTGATGTTGTGAAAAAGGTCCCGAACTCGCCTTATATTATTTGGAGATCTGTTCCGAACCGTGATCAATGAATTTAATGAGTTTTTGAGCAGAGCAATACTTTTGGATCCCAAGAACATACGATTAACCGAAACCATTGATTTATTGAAATGACAAGAATCCAAGAACTGAAACCGAACGACCATCATTTGCTTTGATGACTGTGTCCGTAAAATGTGCGAAAAAGAACCCTAGAACCAAGGACTATCCAACGGTCCAAATCCAGAACTAATATTATAAAACTTGGCATCCGTAAACTTTGCGTGTTCTGGCCTGCTTCGTTTTCGTTTCCCATAAATACTGCCGCAAAGGACTTTTCGAGCAAGATCATCCTCGCTTATGCGAGCCTTGTTGTATAGGTTTTTGGTTTCTTCAAATGATATAAATATGGTCTGTTGAAGCTAGTAATGAGCAAATGTAAGTCCAAGACAATGTCATCTCGGTCTTAGCCTTGGAATTGCAGGCCGACCGAACAGAAACACCACTAAGGTTATTTTAGGTATATCTAGAAGGAATTGTTAGAGAAAGGTTTGTTCACTTACAGAGCGAAACCCTACTGGAAGTCATATCTTCTAGTTAGGACTTATATGGGATGCAATATGTAAGTCCTGCCTGGAGGAAGAATAAACAACTATACATTTCCTTTGTAGCTGTCCCGCTTTTCCAGGCTAAGGACGAACGTTTTTAGAAGGGATATAATATGGATCGAAGACTTTGATTGATATTAGATGAAGTCCTTCGCTATTTTTTTTATAATATACACACGCTAAAGGGATTTGCACCCTTATAATGCTCAGGAAAAAAGCGATAAAACAACGACAAGCAGGAAACATTCCTACGATGTTCAATTGTTTCGATTGTTTTCTTGATACGTTTTAACGCGCGGTTTTGAATTCTGTCTAGTAGATGTAGTGTGATCTGTGGGGCACCTGTCCAGACAACACAGTTGTATTCAAGTTTAGGGCGAATATATGCCAATATATATACGTAAATAGTAGCCAGATCTGAATGAGTGAAGTACTCCATCTTTTTCCGTTTTAGAAAACCTTAACATCTCGGAGCATTCTTGGCGATGGCAAATATGTGGTCGTTCCAACGAAGCTTGTTGTTAACGCACATAAATTACGCTTGGACGACAGAAGATAGCATCGGGTTTTAGAAGCGTTAAATTCAACTCTATTATGTAGTCCCCCACCTTGTTTTGCTGTCAAGGTCAGAATTTAACGTACTTAACATTCGTTGTTGTTCAAGTTCCACTTGTGATGTAGATGGGCGTGCAAAAAGCATGAAATCATATGAAAACCTAAGAGTGCTGTCGTCAGCGAAAGAATGGATTAGATTAGATGTAGCGAACAGGAGATCGTTAATGAAAATGGGAAAGAGAGTCAGAGACAAAACAGAGCCTTGGGGAACACCGGCGTTTATGCGGTGAAAACTGGATTTGAAAGCGTCCAATGCGACCTGGATTGAACGGCCAGAAAGTTAGTTACTAGTCCAATCAAGCAGGGCCTTATCAATTCCATAGGCATTCACTTTCGACAAAAGAGCTTGATGCCAGAATCTGCCAAATGCCTTGGAAATATCGAGTGCAACAACATTGCTTTCACCAAATTTGTGAATAGACTGGTTCCACTTTTCAGTGAGATAAGCCATCAGGTCACCTGTAGAACGTTGCCTACGAAAGCCGTACTGCTGGTCGCTAAGGATTTCACTTGATTCAAGGTATTGCATAAGCTTACGATTGATCAGCGTTTCCATGACCTTAGAAAGTAGGCCCACTCCCTCTATCAGTTATTCCAGCGCAATTGGTCGGTATGAGGAAAGAGAGCCTTTTTTAGGAACATGCTGGATAAAGGTTGTTTTCCAATTCCTTGGGATGACTCCAGAATAATAAAAGAAGTAGAAAAGCCTGTGTAGTGGTAATTCCAACGTTGAAGAACACCTCTTCAAAACTATAGCGGAAATACCATCAAGCCCAGCAGATTTATGAATGTTGAGATCATTTAATACTCTAGCTACTAGTACCGGCGGTGACAACGCGCTATCTGGTAGCGTGGAGCTAGTTGCGAAATGTGAAGCAAGCAAATTGGCCTTGTCATTGGCTGACAGCTCAACGTCATTGTAAATGAGCGTTGGAATTGAAGACGAGGCAGTATTTTTAATTTGTTTCACGAATGACCAACAATTTTTACTTCCGTTGGGACATTTAGGTATTTTTTGTCTCAGTTTCTGGTCATAGTCGAATTTGACTCGTCTAAGGTAGGCATTGCAATCATTTCTGACTCGTCTAAATTTGGTTCGGGTTTCCACCAAGCAGTAGACTCGCGCTTTATTGGACTTCCGTCTAGTGAAAAAGTCAGTAGAGTACTCGAACATAATCTGGACTGTTTAGTTCACTTAAGAAAGGCACATATTGTTTAAAAGTCAGGAATGACACATCATTATTTTTGCTCTGAACATTCTGCATGATGGAACATGTTATTGATCTAACTGACAGTTTAAAAAGAACTTGGTCTAGTTCAACATTTTAATTTACACTTTTTAATTTCAATTTACACTTTACACAATTTTTGTAGAAATGTTGACGATCGATTATAGTATAGAAGTGTGCCGCAGCCCTTTATACGAATTATTTGTTTTTTTTACCAACTTTCACCTAAGAATATTACCAACAAAACTGTACACATTTCAATACTTATTTTCCTTTTATTTATTTTCAAAGTGAACCATCTGGGTTGGTTTTGTTTTTTTATTTAACATAATTTTTTAAAATTAATTTAAATTACAAGTTGTGACAAGTACCTAACTGTTTTATATAATATACAATTTAATTATATAAATTATAAACTATAAATAAAGGAACACAAACGTAAAAATGCATTAAAAATATTAAATAAATCCCTCCTTATATAATTTTATTAATAATATCTATGTGACAAGTGGTGCCGCCATGCCGAACAACGTCGTAAAGCTTATTGCTGTTGCTGATGTTGCAAAAAGTAAGGATGATTGGCAAGCTGTTGTTGTTGCTGTTGCTGGTGCTGTAGTTGCTGCTGCGCTTGTGCTTGATGTTGTTGCTGTTGCTGCTGTTGGTGCTGCTGCAACTGTTGCAGCTGATGATGCTGTGAAAGCTGTTGCTGAAATTGCTCCCTAATGCGAATTTGCTGCTCCTCTGTGTCCATCTCAGACGCATAATCATCCATATCGATAACTTCATCTTCATCCTCAGCGTCATCGTCAACCTCATCATCCTCCTCGTCAAAGCTGTTCTGTGAACTGTCGTTTTTGGAATCAGCATCAGCTCCACAGCCACTACCGCTGCCGTCACCCTTGGAGTCGCCACCCTCCTGTTGCATGCGCTTATGTTTCGTTCGACGATTTTGAAACCAGACCTTTACCTGCAACGAAATGAACCAATTAAAATAACTCTTGCTCTTTACCCAACCCACCCCACTCCCTCTATCAGTTATTCCAATTGCTCATAATCACTTAAGCATTCACACACAATCAAATCAACATTCAATTAACTCGCACACCAGAAATGTTCCACTGATTTCCACTAAGACATTCCTTGGTGAGAACCCCCATCTGCCCATACCGTCAACCATCGAGCTTAAAGGAAGGACGATTCACCATACTTTGTAAACAAAAGACCAATAAATAAAATTAACGAGCGTTTTATTTCGTTGTGTGATTGTTGTTTGCGATGTGATGTGGTTGTATATTGTATGGTACGAGTATACCCGAGGCATATTAGCCAAGCACCCAACTCGAGAGCGCGCCTAAATAGCTTTACCAACCCTTAGCAACTGGGTGCAGTAAGTAAGGGGTTGATTTATAAATACCAAATAGTTAAATAGTTAACTGCTGCTTGACATGCAATCAATTTGCTGCCCTCGCTGCACGTTGGTTCAGCTACTATACCACTTAAAGGGGAGGTTTTAATTTTCCCGAGGGTTAGTAGAAATTACAACCCTTATTTAACGCTCTAACTTTGTTATTGGAATCAACGTGACCATTATTTGGCATTAGCTGCTATAACTCTTCTGCTGATGGGAGTAAAGGATTTCAAGGATTTTTGTATGTGATTTAAAAAAATTAACATCTTTTGTTGTTGTCGACATTTCTGTGTAAGAAAAGTTTTATCTAAAGATTAAAATGATTCTAAAATCCTCCCAGATGAATAACCAATTTTTTTTTACCAAAACTCAAAACTTTTCTTCCAACTGCCCATAAGGAAACAATTATATACCGTAAATAAAAATATTTTTATTTTTTAGGAAAAAAAATTAATTTCCTTACCTGTGTCTCCGTCAGGCCTAAGCCTTGCGCCAATTGCTTCCTCTCAGCTCCAACCACATAATGGTTACCTTCGAAGGCATGCTCCAATTTCAGCAGTTGTGTCGGTGAAAAAGCCGTCCGGACCCTTTTTGGCTTGCGAAATGGTTGCAGTAGGAAGTCTAAAATGGGAAAAAGCAAAAGTAAAAATAAGTTTTGGATTGTAAGCGAAGTTTACGTGGTCCTATCGCGTAGTTGGTTGGCTTAATGTGCACGTTGACGACATAGCGCGATCGACAGCAAATTATTGTGTTCGGTCGCACTTTCGTCGTTTGGTAGCACTTATCAACCGCATCGTATCTAAATTGGCTTACAAATGCAAATCCAGGTCATAGGGTCAATTTGCATGGAAAAATGTTTGACGCTTTTAAGTTTAGCATAGCACAGTAGTCAGTGACATCTTACATCCTGATAACGATGGCATTGTTTCTCCTACATGTGGACATGGATCAGAAGGCACCATTTATGTCGTGACATAGAGCATACTCTGTGAGGATGATTGATGGAAAACATTCAATAGTATGGATGGCAATGTGCGCAAGTGCAAGCGAGCCACTCGCACACTCGTGGCGGACTTCATGCGCTTTGCATGGGGAATGCCAAAAGAATTGATGCAGAAATGCCACCAGAGTGTGCAGTAACAAGAGCTTCCTCACAAAAATGCATATGGATGTTGATGTGGTCTACACGATGTCTTTGGCCATTTTTGCCTCGCTCTCTTATGATGGGGCCAATTAGTTAATCAACTGTTTTCCCATGAATAAGTATCGCACGGTTAGTCGAATGGGAAAATTGAATTGGAGCTAGGAGTAAAGAGGAAGGAGTTCATGTTACGTCCTGTTAATGTACAATACGCGTATTATGGCACTGACAATGTTGGGAGAACCAGTAAAGCACAAAGGTGGACCGACAAAATGGCAGTCGGTTTCTAAAATCATCAATGGCAATTATTAGGTTGCGATACTGGAATAATGAGCTTCATATTAATATAAGTATGCTGCTCTTAGACCAAATATCTGCATTTAATTAAAAGAGTGGTAACGTCTACTGAAATTGGTTATAAATTCACTAACAATTTAAGTCAACTTTATAGATGACCAATCTAGTAGCTTTGGGTTTAATATCATTTAGGCGGTTCATATCATAGAAGAAATATGTTCTTGTATTGAAATTAGAAACAGCAAAGTGCCTGCCGAGTATTTAACAAATTTATTTACAAATAATGGCTAGTAACCGGAAATTACAACTTCGAGAAAAAAAACTTTCTATTGAAGGAAGCTAAATGGTATACCGAATTCCTGCAATTTTATCGAAAATATTTCATTCATATTATTTACCTTAAAAGTATACAATGAAATTTGATGTTTTTTGCAATTTTATTTATTAAAGAAATTAAAATTAATGTAAGTAAGTAATGTAATTATTGTTGCAATATTTTTTGAAAAATTTAACCCTAAATATATACAATAAAATGCAAAGATTCCTGCAACATTATTTAGTGAAGAATTTAACCCTAAAAGAATCCAATGAAATGTAAAAATTGTTGCAAAATTTATTACCGGTTCAACCCTAAAATTATGCAATGAAATGTAAAGATTGTTGCAATATTTATTAAAAGATTCAACCCTGAAAAAAATATGATAAATTATAGTATTGCTGCAATATTCATTTAAAGATTTAACCCTTAACGCATACAATGAACTGTAATCATTGTTGCAATATTTATAACTTAATTGTTTAACTAAAAGTATACAATGAAATGTAGGATTGTTGCAATATTTATTTACTTAAATTTAATTAAATTTAGATACACAATGACGAGTAATGATTGTTTCAATGTTCACTGTGAAATTTTACCTAAAAGTATACAATGAAATGTAATAATATTTACATAAAAATGAAACTTTGTCTGTATGGGTGTGTGTCAGTGTGTCTGTATATCTGTATATCTGTATGTCTGTATGCCTGTCCATAAGGCCCATAAATTCAAAAAGTGAAGGAATTATATCACTTGTCTTCTAGGAAGAAAATTCAGGATGTGATATATGAGTCTAATTATAAAACTTCCTTGCAAAAAATAAATGCAATTTTCGAAGGATTCTATCTGGGATTACCCTCTGGCGGGCATAACTTTATAACGCATACGCACAACTACAATTGCTCGCGGCCATTGGAGGAAGGGGCAATTTTTTTCTTCCAATATGCACTTATTTCCAATGGAATGCAATTTCAAATTTATTGAGAAATTCTTATCGGTAATAGCCAACCTACCAAATTTATTTGCTTTGTCGGAGATGCGATGCGATGTGCTCAGAAGCGGCCTCAGTAGCACTGGCACAACATGTGTGGAACCGCCAGACACGGTAGCGCAATTCTCCCGCAGCCACGTAACACTCATCTCAAATCTCATTACGAAACAATAAACAAATTCTGTGGTCCACACAGCGGGCGGCAGTCAACCTTTTCAACACGGCAACGGCCCCTCGGTTGTCGGCACCAAAAGATAAGACATCCAAGCTGTTGCCAAAGGTGCCTACTCCTGTACTTCGACCTATAACAACCGACGAAACAAACATCAAATTTCTGATAAGAGCTGGGCTTGAGCTCGGCTTTTTTACAACCGCTGGTTATTTGTGCAGATTTGCACACTTTAGACGTCCATTGTTCTTCGACGGCAGTCGCTTCGCCGCATTTATGAATTTCATTTGGCGATTTGCCAAGTGATTTTTCGTTCCGCACCACCGCACAGCTCAGACAGTTTTCTTCACTTTCGGTGCACTCTGGCGGTCCAGTCGTATAGCTACGTAACTTCACCATTCACTTTCGTAATCACTGACGTTCATCACGATTTCGCTATTACTAGGTATATTGCTGTTGCCTGCCTTTTGGCCTCTGCCTATGCTAAAAATCAATGGATATGAAGAATAACGTCCAGTATATCTGTGTTGCCAGCCAACCAATTGAATTCCCCCTGTCGATGATGTGACGAAGCCCTGACCAATACAAATTATGAAGAGAGGTGAACAAGACTAGTTACTTTAGTCCGGTAGCGGTAATGGCTGTTGTGCGGAGACTCCAGAAGATGAAACAGGATGAGGAGGTTTTTTTTATTGTTACGCAAAAAGGTCTGCCTGCCGAATCAATAAACCGAATGGGCAATTGTTTGTCGCATCTGCATACTACTCATAGCCTGATTGAGTAGACAAATTGCCCAAGCAGTGAGCGCTGAGTTGGGCGATCATATCGTTTCCAACTCAACAGGATATGCGCCAAACGAGAACTAGGTGCGTAAACATACTGTTACGAAATTTGGGCTTTCTAGAGCGTTACTAATGGACATATTACAATTTTAATTAACAAATAGCAATAGAAGCTCGCTAAGATAAAGTATTCGAAAACATAAAACCTCGAAAGATGAACGCAATATTTTTGCCCATTAGAGGGTTCCAAAAGATGATCGCTTTTTATTGTTGTTGTTGTTTTCTTTTTGTCAGTCTGGAAAGTATCTACCTGTGTTCTGTTTTTAGCATGTGCTTTCATTATGCTCTGTTTTAAGTATATTTTCTCATTTTATCTAGACTGTCGTTACTGTAAGTCTGAAAAGTAACGGGACCTAATTCTACTGTAGTTATGTCTTCTTCTTTCCGTAATTTGCGTTCGATATATACCTTCTTTTTTAGTTCAAAGTAAATTGTCATGTAGGAAAGTTGCCACCAGTTAAAGAAAAAATTAAGTTTTTAAATTTAAAACAAAAATGTGAAGTTCTGCAGGATCTAAAAAATGCTGCATCATATCAATCCCTCGCGATGAAAGTTGGCGTTTCATAACCAACCAAAATCTGATAAAATCGCGAACTTTCAACCTTGCAGGAACAGAAAATCAAAAAAAAGTGAGATGCCATCATTCGAAGCTGCTCTATACAACTGGTTTCTGAAGCAGCGAAACCGACATGACCCAATATCAGGAAACATGATTAGAGCGAAAGCCGCCAAAAAGCTACATTCCATCTACAAAGAAAGGTTATACTTTAATGTCAATGATGGTTTGATAAAGAATCACAAGGCAAGGTTTGAAATTCGACTTTTGTCAATTAGCAGTGAAAAATTAAGCGCAAATGAAAGTGCACGATTATATGAGAAGATAAAGAAGAAGAAGAACTCGGGCTTGCTAAAGACCAGGTTTATAATGACGATGAAAGTGGTCTTTACGGCGATTGATTCCAAACAAGACTTATGTTAACAATGGTGACAGAACAGCTCCCGGCAGGAAAATTGCAAAGGAGCGCATAACTTTCCTTGTGTGTACCAATGCCACAGTAGAGCATAAATTAAAATTTTAAGCTAAGGTCAGTTCTCTAAATCAATATTTTATAATTTTATACTGAGGTTCGGAAATTTATGAAAAACAATAATCTGCCAGAAGAGGCATTGTTGATTCTGGAAAACCCTCCCAGCCATTCAAAGGAAGACGAACTCCGTAGTGATGACGGCAACATCATTACAATGTTTCTGCCTCCGTATGCAACGCCCAATGGACTAAAATGTGATACGTTTAACGAAGTTGCACTATCGAAACAGGAAATGTTGCTGAGATTGCGGGACGCGATGTTATGTCTTCAAGGGGATTTGGAAATATTAACACCGATAACTTTTGCGAAATGTTGGCATAGTCTTTTAAAGAGGAGGAAGATGGAATTCCGTTCGCTGTTTTAGAAAACCGAATAGGGTGCGATGAAGTGGCAAAGGTTTCAGCAACAGCACTTTATATGCTACAAGGAATTTTTCCAGAGGTAAATGGGCTACTTTGGCTCCATACATTTAACTCCACATTTAAATGCTGTTCATATGTAGACGGCATAACAGAAGACATATTAGCTTCAAAAGTGACTATATTATTCTATCCCTTTTAGATATCACTGCGGTTATCGCGCAAACAAAACGGGTGACTATATACCAAAATATAAACACAAAGTAAAAGATTTCCCCATTTTCGCTGACAACTTTATTGGATAAAAAATTAAAATTAAGTTCATTTTAATCTATTGAACCAGTCGTAAATGCACTGCTTCAAGTTGTAAACATCTCTATATAGAATTCTTATTTCAGATTGCAGCTATTGAGCCACTTACAGCGAATGACACCCTGTAACATAAATCACAAATGCATTAGCTGATGGGGAACAAACTAGAAAAACATCACCTTATATACTCGCACGCACACGTAAGTACTGCATCGCTTAAAAGGTAAATTGAGCGCAAGCGTAATTAGATTTTCAATTAAATGCCGATTTGCAACTTGATATTTCCAAGTTAGTTCAACTATAGGCGACTCGATCATAATTACATGGATTTTAATATCGTATTACGTTCCATTTACGCTCCGAGTCAGTATCTGTACGCTTTAGATGCGTTGTGAATACAAATTTTTCCGCATCTAGTTTTTAAGTCCGATAAAAACCGCATGGATACGAATTAGAGCATTAGAGTGCCAATTTCGTGCAGCGATGCAAAAGTACAAAAAACAGAAACGAACGACATGTTGTGTATCTCGCTTATTGTACGGCAGTGATTTCATAGCTCGTGCGATGGAATTTACAATCAAAATTATTCTATCCTGCTGTCTGAGATGGACGCCACAGCCCATTAGACAGTGATGTCTATAATATAGCGCTGTTGGCGCAACCGAACGCGATCCAGATGCATCAGATACAGAAGAGACGGGGAAAGCAAATGCATGCACGGAACAACATAGCATTACGCCGTACATCATAAATTATAAGAAAATTAGTCTAATAAATTAACATTAATTTAACCGTAATTTCTTTTTAATTCTCACTCGCGTTCGATGAGCGTTCAGGTTTCCGAAACTATCTCATAGATATACAGAAGATGCATCAATGCAGTAATTCGAATTACGTTTGCTGCCACAGAAACGCTTAACGTTTCGATCTGACGACGACGGTGATGATGATGATGATGATGATGATGACGGTGATGGCTGGCCGGTTGGCTGCCTAGCTGGCCGCCGGTTGACGTCTGACGGTCGATTGTTGATGATTGACTTGACTTGACGGTTAGTTTCACCTTAGGCCGTTGTTTGCAACTATGGTTGAGGGGTGACTGACAGTGGCTCTTTGACTCTATTTCGATGGAATAACAAACATGTTATTTTCCTGGCCATCGAACGGCACCAGTATCAGGGTATCAGCATCGCATCATCATCATTAACATCAGCGGCGAACGCACAACCGCCTCACAATTGAAGCCATTTCATCATCCGCCACGGGTAGCGTATTATACTCTCGCTTCTCGTACATTTCTCTTGGAGGCAGCAACGTGCGAGTCCGAGTACATCTTCCCCAACAAATGTGAACATCCCGCCTCACTGACAGTTAAATTGTCATGAGTAGTTGGTTGGTCGATGGTGGAATACGAGTGACGGGGGAAGTGGGCGGCGTGTGCCCGTATAGTTTATTAGACGTTTAGAGTCTGCGTTTGCGTTTACGTTCGGGTCAATTTATCTCCGCTTAAGTAAGGTAAACATAATGTGGTAATAGCGTAATGGCGCTGAGCTAAGCTCTCTGCACTGAGTACCATAGTCCAGTATGTACATATACATATGTGTGTTGGTTCGTGCGGAGTGCTGCCTCTAATGTTTTCCAGTTACCAGTTGTTGCCACCACAGTGGGTTTCGATGAGTGAACGCGCCATTGCTGGCGCTCCGCTCCGTCTACCATTCACCTGGAGCGTAACAAAATACAAACATTGGTTGTTAAATTTAGCTGAGTGTATGAGTGTGCGTAAAATCTAAAGTGTGATAGAGCGCACATATTTCAAATTAGATAATGTGCGGTCCCTATACCATTTGTTAATTTCAATCTTTGGCTTGGCCATATGCCATTTAAAGCAGCAATTGACTCGTGTTTCGCTCATTTACCCGGGTTTACTATCTCATTACAAGATTCGCCCAAACACCTACGCCGCCTTTTGCATGGAATAAAGTTAAAAATTAATAGAAACGCCAAACGAGTGGGTTCCGAACAACTCACTATGGTGTAACTCGATATGTGCTGTTTCCGAAGGCAATAAAAACCCGTGGAGAAAAGTTAATTGTGGAGACAATATATACGAAGTGCTTAGCAAAATATATAAGCGACCCAATACAAAAATTTTTCGGTTTTATTAACGGGGTTCCTTTACTAAAATGACGAATGAATGCATAATTATACTACAAATTTGTTTAATTTAACTTTTATAGAGAAACGCGTCAAAGGGCGTTAAGAGTAAACGTTCAAGTTAAACGGGAATACCGTTAAATCAGAAAATTCTAGTGGGTAGTTCTTTCGGAACAGAAAGAGCATACAGAGTTTTCCCAAATTATTAAAGGTACAAGCTAAGTATCTAGGTCTAAAACTAGACAGAAAGTGAAGCTGGAAAACAAACATTCAAGAAAGAGTTCGTAAAGCAAGAGTGGTACTCTTATCTTGCAAAAAAACATTGGCAACAAATGGGGCTTTCAACCCAATAACACCCATTGGCTATATACAGCGGTATTAAGACCTACGCTTCTATATGGTGTGACTGTATGTTGGCCTGCGTTAGATAAAGCAGTAAATTGTGACTAACTAAGCAAGGTCCAAAGATCAGCTTGTTTAAGCATGCTCCGCACATGCTCCCTCCGCCGCGCTTTACATTTTGTTCAACCTTACACCACTAGATATTTTCAGCAGACAAATAACCGCCATCTCGGCTATTCGCGATCGTGGGATATGAATTCGGTCACTCTTCTATCCTGGCTTTAGTTAGGATTCCGTCAGGTAACATAGACTACACTATTCCGCAACTCAGATTCAACAAAAACGTCCAAGTAACCATTCCCTCCAGATCATTATGGGAAGGGGGAGCTGAATTGGGTCAAAAAATAATGACGAGGTTGGCGGAGGTGTTTTCTCAAAAAGGCTAAATCTTAGTCTCTTATTACGTCGCTGTAGTGTTTTCCAGGCTCAAATTATGGCGATTAATGAAAACTTGTCCGCATTTTCCCGGGTAGCCAAGCGGCGCTGATATCCCTTCAATCTGTCTCTGCGATCTCTATTCTATCCCACAACTGCCGATCATCTCTCACAGAGATGGCAGAACAGTTCAACATTAACCTCTGCTAGGTGCCGGTGCATAGAGACGTAAATGCTACCTGAAAATGGTTCTCTATGGTTGAAAATCGCTATATGTAAACTCATGTTAAAGAGTGATGCTAACGAAAAAACTTACCGTAGATAGTCAAACGGAACTACTTGTCACAAAAAGACAAAAAGACAAAAAACATGCAGAAAGGCTTGGCGTCCTCTCGAACGACTTCTGCAGAAGTTGCCTGAACGAGGAGGCAGAGGAGACCATTCTCCATCTTCTCTGTACGTGCCCAACCATCTCCCAAAAACATAAGCTTCATCTAGGAGCTTAATTTTACAATAACCTTAACGATTTTAATGAAACGAAAGATGCTTACGAAGCTTCAACTGGGTACACGAGTAGGTGAGAAAATGTTCTCTAGATCCACGTGGTATCATAAAGGACCAGTACTGGTCTAAGTGTGTTGCCCTTTTGACCGACAGCCACTTCATCCTAACCTAACCTTACCTTCCTCAAATGTAATTTTGTGTTCTTTCGTGAGGAAATTTCTAGATAATCAAGAGCGTTTTTGAAAACTCTCGGGTTTTGTTAGATTTGCGCTTCTTTCCACTAACATATGCGACACAATTTTTTTAAGTTGCGTTTATATTCTCGTAAGATAGCATCTTACTAAACAAGAACTCTTTTTGTGAAACTCCAAAATCCACTCCAATTCGACATTAATTACACTGAAATAAGTAATCTTCTCTAGGCGGTTCTCAAATATTTACGTTACAAGATGTACCTCATATTTCATTAATCATTCAATAAACTGCTTCAATATTTGAGTAACATTATTTATTGGAACATTACAAGTTTCTAGTTCAATCACATCTTTCAAATGTATCGAAATCAATTTTTTATCTTTTTTATCCGTCAATTCGCCATACTCCGCGCGTGTTTCGAATGAATTTAAATAATCGTTTTATTTGTAGGTTTCCAGATATTTCATGGGCTGAAAATTGATCAGCGTTTTCATGACCTTGGAAAGAATGGATGTAAGTGCTATGGCTCGGTACGAAGAAGGATATGACGGCTCGCCTTTTTTGGATATGGGCTGGACAAAGGCTGTTTTCCAACTTCTGGGGAAGAGTCCAGAATAATAGGATAGATGAAAAAGCTTACGCAATGGTAATGCCAACTTGGAAGTACACCTCTTCAGAGCTAATGCGGAAATACAATCTGGCCCACTTGATTTGTGAATATTGAGATCGTTTAAAACTCTCAACTGCACGAGTACGAATGAAGATCTGTTCCATAGAGTGTTCAATACTCGAAGGTGCAGGCGGCAGCAATGTACACTCTGGAAGCGTGGAGCTAGCTGCAAATTTTTATTTATTATAAATTACACACAGTCATTTAACTGCTGCTAGCTCTATATAATACTATTAAAAAATATCTACATTATTAGAAACAGAACTATTTGCTGTAATGATTCTAGTAAGAAAATCGTTTAAAGCTAAAATTAAAAAATATGTTAACAGTCCGGATACTAGTGCCTTTAGCTTATATGGGTTAAACATAGCAAAAATGTCTTAAGACTTGTGCTAAAGTTGCAACTCACTCCAACTAACGTTGTCTTTATGAAAACAAAAAACATCATGGGAAGAATTTGTTTGGCTCGCTGTCATCGTCGTACTACTGAGAGCGAAAAAAATCATACCAATCGATCGATGACAGACGACGGGTAGGAAATTTATAGTCTTGGTTATTAGAATGTTCATATATGAACCACAAATTGACTCTAAACACCCGTTTAAGCTACCAACGGAACGCAAAACAAAGAGAGAGAGAGAAAATACTTTCAAAGAAGGCCTGTTTACGAATTCCTAATTCTATGGACCGTGAACTGCTTTATCAAATTATAGTACTACTCTAGTTATTTAGTTATAGATCTTTCGATTTGAAGGGTAGAGTTAAAATTTCTGTCTCGTGGTTTTGGTTTGGCGTTTTATTTGCAAGGTTTTGTAAACAAAACTGTAACTTTGCTACCCGTCGGCAATCGAGGGGTAAGGTTTCGTTTACTCAGCAATATGGCGAAGCGAGCACAGGCAGACTAATTTCTCAGTTTGTTGTTCTTGTCAAATTTGGTTTTGGTTTGGCGCTCTATTTGCAAAGCATTTACCACGAAAACCACGAAAACCCTGTCATTTTGGTAGCCAACCCGTGGGTAAAGTTTCGGCGATGCTTTTAGCAAATCGAAAGAGGCACTACTTTCAACTTTCAGCGAATCAGTTGTCCAGAAGTAGAAGATTTACTGAGAATTGGCATAGCCTGAATTTATTATTATACACAACCTATCGGAAATATTGAACGTGAATAGGCTTCGTCTTTCGCTGTGGGTAAGTTTTGAAAAACGAACTGAAATTTTTGACGACGAACTGCCGAATAAAAATATCTATGATGAGCAGCAAGCAACAACTTTCATAGAACAAAAAAGACTAGGGGCGCCTGACGAGGACGACCGTTACTCCAGCTATGCTTTTTGATCAAGAATAGAGGAAAAATGTAACAAAACTCTAAGACACATTCGATATCCTTTTCATAACATGCATCATTCGCTTAAAAATTAAAATGAGTTCCAAGAATTACCACTGTTTGAGTTTTCATCTATAAGATTACGGATAACAAAATGTGTCTGCATACGTTCATCTCACACAAAGCAAATTCAAATTGAATTGAATTCGATTTAGGTATCAACTTTTTTAACTGATTCCCCCGAGAGTTTTCCCGCCTCGAAAAAGGTATCCAGCACCAAAGTAACAACTTAATCATCAGAGAGAGAGATACAACCGAATAGAAAAACCTGCATCTTATGACGGCGGCAGAAAACATGACTTGAAAAGCGTTTTATCCTCTTTGATTATTCCTCTGTTTCTAAGGATGTGATTGTTAACGCCCTTTTCTTAATTATCCAACACAATCAAAAACTTATTACAAACCGCGGGGTATTGACTCATACGGTACGAGTTTAGGAGAATTTGGAGGAGAAAACAAATGCCGCATCAGAGGAGATCACTCTGGAAAAGTCCTCACGAAGCACGCGATACATATTCATCATAATAACGCGCAGGTACGTCCGGTGTACAGACGCCAACAAATAAAAGGTTCATTCAAATTTTGACAGCTCATACATCGATAATAAGTCATATTTTTTTGTTTATTATTTTTTATCAAGAAAATGAAACCCCTAGACAAACTCATATTAATTCGAAATGGAAAAAATAATTGCCGCTTGTATTGTACCGGTACCTGACAGAAGCGGATAAAAATTCCCTTTGACACCTACTCTTTGATCTCATGGAGAAATGTTTAAATTCTCATTAATCCAATACAACTGCGCTCCCAGAATATTGAGGCACGCTATCATCCGTCATTCCATGAAAATCTATTATGCGCTTGGCAACGATCGCATCTATAATTGATAGATGTATTAGGATAGATAGGAATGTGTAAAATATTAAATGAGAATTGAGATTTTTTTTTGTACAAATCAAAACGATCCTTTATGGTTCGAATGTCCCAAATTAGCATCCTTTGCAATTTATTCTCCTGACAGCAGCTGACAAGGGTGTGATGCTGTAGCGCCTAATCAATAGATTCACTTCTTCGTCGGTAGGTAGGTACGTAAGCATTTGTATCACTTAAGATGTGCACCACCGAGATCATCAGATTGACTCGCAACGATATATAGCGAGATAAAGAGAACTCACAAACAAAAATTTAACTATCTACAGCTATAGATTCAATTAATGCGAAAGTATCTAGATCAATCTCACCAGAACAACAACGTGCGAAACAGATATACAAAAATTATTAACTTCTATTATTCTCGGCATTGCTACTGACGCTGCGCATCGCATTGAAGAAGTGATCCTGGCTAGAGGGACGAGTAAGCGGAGCGATGAAACGACTTCGACGTCGATTGCGCCGTCAGAGTTATTGTTTTTGTTTGCTGTCAAAGGAAACAAACTGAAGAAGGGTACCGATTGTGACAGGGGCGCATTTAATGCCGCTGTCGAGTCCTCACGCATAATGCCGCCGCGCAAAAGCAGAAATCATAAAGTTAATAAAAAACGAATCAGATCAAATATCATGGTTAGTTACACATTGCATCTGTCAGGAAGGGGAGGGGAGTAAAAGAAAAATATAAATAACAAGCAAATAAAAAAAGTGACACATAAAACATGAAGCCTGCCTCACCATCAGTCTATAGCTGCAAGGTATGTGCTCTTTGCGAGCCGCGTTCGCACAAGGAACCGTCATGCCACTGTAAATGGTGTGACTTCATGTTTGTCAGTAGTTGTATACATCATGTTGTGGTAGGAAGTGAAGATTGTTTTGATGTTAGTTTTGCCATTTTTACGGGTTTCGTCATTCGTCAGAGTAGCAAAGATAGTTTCAGAATTAAACTCAATGAATTCTGACACCTATTGCGGACGTCAATAGAACATGCGCCCTCCATCATCTTCATAAATACAGGGAAATAATTCTTTGTTTGATATTTCGTAATTTAGGTTTTACTTTCTATGTTCCTTTGTTACAGATATTATCTAAAGAAAGTAGATACATTTTTATAGGAAGATTTTTATAGTCAGGATCTGAGAGAAATTTATTGAGACAACAGAACGGTGAATATGGAGCAGAAATCTATAAGAAGTGGTGTCGACACTTTGTTTCATAAAATTGGAAAAATACTTGGGAGTAACAAGTTTGTGGTATACCTTCTGCACCATTTCAAGTGTTTTAGTTAATACATACATTTAGTAAATACTTTATTTTTGTCGAAATGAGTAAATTACAGGTTGGAAAAATGGATTTGCGACCTAATTACTAGTATCTGCATATCACTTCAAGAAAAGAGCTGGTCCTTGAGCACCTTACACTATCTTCTTCGATGCAGGAGTTCACATATGTGGAGTTTCAACACAAATGACGAAATGACGATTGGACCAAAAAAGCCCGCGAAAGTTCATTTTTTTTTTATCAAATCTCGTACACAGTGCGGTAAGGTGATATAAAATAAGTCTCTAGAACCCAAAGATTAAATTGATGCATTAAAACCAATGCGAGCAAGTATCTAACAGTAAGGGCCAGTAAATTAAGAGAAATGTTATAACGGCTGAATCTTCTATCTACATAAAACGATTTACTCAAGGGCCCGGTCAATAGAATCCATTGCATCCGTTTCGGCGACGTATGAACTGACTGATCGATTAAAAACAAGCGCTTTTATGGGAAGTGTCCCATAGGCAAAGCATGTGACAGAAGTGATGCAAATATTTGCCCAACTTTTAACTTTTCTCTCCGGAAAAAGCTTTAACGTTCTCTCACAACAGTTTGAATTTTTTTTGGTTTCGGAAAACACCCGCTGTCCAACACAGATAACATGGACATCGAAGAATTACATGACGCATTTGCTGGATGCTCAAGTGATTCTAATTATACTGAACCAATGTTACCAAATTACGCTTCAAACATGGCTTTATCGTTCAATACAGTTGAGATGATTGAAGTTAATACTGCATTCTCATTGGTAAAATCAGAAGCTACTGGGCTCGATGGTATCCATCCTATAGTTTTATCAAAATAATAGTTTGAGAAATCCTGCACCAAATTAGTTATATTTTCAACAATATTCTTACATATTCGATGTATCCAAGTCAATGGAAACGAGCAAAGATTATTCCTGTGCCGAAAAAAGACTCACCCACAGTCAATGATTATCGTCCAATTGCGATTCTGCCGTTTATATCTAAAGTTCTTGAGGTAGTCTAAGTCTTGAGCAAACAGATAAAAATGCATGTTAAACATTTCAACATCCTATCTCCACTGCAATCGGGTTTCAGGAAAGTTTCAGCTGTATTAAAGCCATGCTTAAAATTACCGATGATATCCGACAGAATCTGGCGAAAGATGAAATGTCCATAATGATTTTTATTGACTTTTCCAAAGCTTTTGACTCTGTCAACTACGAGCTATTCATAAATAAGCTCAAGCGTGATTTCAATGTTTCTCTAACTGCCAATAAACGTGTTCTGAGCTATTTGACAAATCGACTACAGGCAGTGAGTGTACTGAGTTTACGACAGCTCTCACAAGGTGTCCCTGAAGGATCAGTACTAGGACCAATTTTATTTTCGCTTTTTATTAACGACCTACCTGCTGTAATTAATAATTGTAGATATCACTTATATATAAATACGTAATTTAAATTTTTCTCTGAATGCCAATAAACTTGTTCTGAGCTATCTGACAAATCGACTACAGCCAGTCTATCACAATTCCCAAATGTCCACCTTTCCACAGCTCTCACAAGGTGTCCCTCAAAGACCTCCAATCTATTCTGTTGTGGTCTCATCAAAACAAGCTGCTACTTAACGCTACCCAAAACGCAGACTGTCACTATACACAAGGACTTTATCGACACTTCATCATTTCCTGACCTTTTCAGACGATAATGAAACAATAAAGTTTGATATTTTAAAATTGCAGAACTTTTTGGTTTTTATATTCGAATGTATCAAAAAATGCAATTTCAGTTCTTACGAAATGTCTCAACTGAACCACACTTGAGAGACATTTCAAACCAGTCGCCACAAATAAATGAAGGCTATGTCAAAAAAATGTTCTTACAGTAGATTCTCGATTTTATGAACCAGAATACTCTAACATATCAATCCAATAATTTTTGCACTAAAACCAAAATGTATCAACTTATCCCTCTAATACGAGTATATATGCAACGAGCTCAAATAATTAAATTTACTACAGGAAAAATACAGTTATCTATACAGACAAAATTCGTTTCTATCTAGGTACTATAAGCACTTTTCCACATGAACTGGACCCACATGTGTATTGTGAGCAACAAGTTGGTAAAGTCCGCAGTCTGCCAGCCTAAAGCAACCCCAACGATAATGTTCGTAAGTCTTGTACAATTTACATTCACATTATTGTCATGTCATGATACCAGACATCAGACAACTTTGATATGTCATTAAAAACGCATTAACAATATAATGATGCTCTGCTGGTACGTAGGAAAGTTTAATAGAAACGTTAAGTAATAGCATGTTAATTACTAGTTATTCTGCGACATAAAGAACTAATCAGCACCAGCCTTATAACATTAATTCAATGTTAGCCGTTTTGCTAGATTACCTAACTAATTTGCCATAGAAATAATAGATAAAATGCTGTGTGATGTAAATAAAAACAACTCTATTTAAAGCTCATATAGAGAGAAAGAGATAGAGATAGAGTTAGTTGGCAGTTGGCTTTGTCTTAAATTAAAAATAGTAATATACTTTGAATGCTTTCCAAACTACAACATCAAGCACACTTTGAATTACAGTAGACTCTCTGTTACATGAAATAATTAATGTTAGGTGAGTTCATATAATCGAGGGAATGTATTCTATGGTTGTAGTGGGTTGGTGTGATAATCTGAGAAAAACCACACCAGTGCATTCATACCCTCGGTCCATTGTTCTCGTTCCCAGTAAGTTCACCATTCAAATCTTTTCGTTACTCTAATATAGCGAAGGACTTGTTCTAGTTTCAACGATCGTTATTATATCCCGTCCAAGAACGTTCATCCGTAGCCTGGGGCAAGTAGGACAGCTACAAAGGAAATGTTTAGTTGTTTCTTCTTCCTCCAGGCAAGACTTACATATTGGATCCAATATAAGTCCTAACTTGAACATATAACTTCCAGTCGGGTTATGTCCTGTAAGTAAACCGACCATGCCCCGACAGTTCCTTCTAGATATTCCCATATCGGCTTCTATAAATCTTTGAATACTAATATTTAAGCTTGCCTAACTCAAGCCTAACATTGGTTCCGGACCAGTAGGAATATCGGAAGAACCCCTTCTTGCAACTGCATTCGCAAATGCATATCCTTTTGTTCCTGTATGTCTCGGAACCCAGATAAGGGTGACGGAATTGAAATAGACTATATACTATATAACTATATCCAGATGTGGCAGATTTTGGGAATGTATTAATCGTAGAATAAATGTAACGGAAAAAATATTTCAAATGAACTTCTCGTGAATGCATCCATACTAATATTATAAGTTTGAAAGTAACTCTGTTTGTCTGTTTCACGGCTAAACGGCTGGACCGGTTTGGCTAATTTTTTATAAAAATGTTCGTAATAGTTCGGGGGAACCTGGAAAATTGGAAAATTTGAGAAAAGTTCTATGAGAGTTATGTTTGAATTCGTGACCATAACTCACGATTCGAACAAGTTATAGGCTACAATTTTGGGTCAGTAGCAGGTAGGTGAGGTTGGGGCCCAATCGTGTGTGGTGGTGTGTGGTGGTATAATCGAGGGAATGTATTCTATGGTTGTAGTGGGTTGGTGTGATAATCTGAGAAAAACCACACCAGTGCATTCATACCCTCGGTCCATTGTTCTCGTTCCCAGTAAGTTCACCATTCAAATCTTTTCGTTACTCTAATATAGCGAAGGACTTGTTCTAGTTTCAACGATCGTTATTATATCCCTTCCAAGAACGTTCATCCGTAGCCTGGGGCAAGTAGGACAGCTACAAAGGAAATGTTTAGTTGTTTCTTCTTCCTCCAGGCAAGACTTACATATTGGATCCAATATAAGTCCTAACTTGAACATATGACTTCCAGTCGGGTTATGTCCTGTAAGTAAACCGACCATGCCCCGACAGTTCCTTCTAGATATTCCCATATCGGCTTCTATAAATCTTTGAATACTAATATTTAAGCTTGCCTAACTCAAGCCTAACATTGGTTCCGGACCAGTAGGAATATCGGAAGAACCCCTTCTTGCAACTGCATTCGCAAATGCATATCCTTTTGTTCCTGTATGTCTCGGAACCCAGATAAGGGTGACGGAATTGAAATAGACTATATACTATATAACTATATCCAGATGTGGCAGATTTTGGGAATGTATTAATCGTAGAATAAATGTAACGGAAAAAATATTTCAAATAAACTTCCCGTGAATGCATCCATACTAATATTATAAGTTTGAAAGTAACTCTGTTTGTCTGTTTCACGGCTAAACGGCTGGACCGGTTTGGCTAATTTTTTATAAAAATGTTCGTAATAGTTCGGGGGAACCTGGAAAATTGGAAAATTTGAGAAAAGTTCTATGAGAGTTATGTTTGAATTCGTGACCATAACTCACGATTCGAACAAGTTATAGGCTACAATTTTGGGTCAGTAGCAGGTAGGTGAGGTTGGGGCCCAATCGTGTGTGGTGGTTTCAGTGGAGGAGCGGTCAGTTTGGTTGGGTCAGTAGGGTGTGAGGGGCAGCCAGACAACGCCTGTTAGCTTTTGGTGGGTCTAAACGGTGTCTTGTGGATGGGGGTCGGCGGGTCCTGGGTAACGCCGGGGTTAACAACTAGTGATAGTGTAAATAAAAAAAAACAACCTATAAAAATTTAAATTTTTCAGGTAAATCCTCTTATAAGCAAAATGACACTGAATCCCACTATAAATGCTAAAAAAAAACACAACCCAACCACAAAACAAAACAAACCCCAACAGCGCTCTAGCACACACAAAACACAGTCATTATAGTATGGCGTGATCTGATGACACTATATGACATGATTATTAAAAAACAAAATTTGTATGGGAGCCCCCCGATTCCGCGGCCCTATCACTATCAAATCTTAATAGAAATTGTTGTCACCGGAAAAACACATATGAGCAAAAAGATTTAATCGAAATTAGAGCATAAGTTGATACAATCGATGTAAAGTGCAAGCATTTCGAGGTTGATATCTTTAAGAAATTCGTAAAATCAAAAGTTCAGATAACCGAGAATCTACTGTATAAGTATATTTTAGGATTTGCGATATCAAAAAATCGGGAATTTCTTTTTTGACACATCAATTTCAGATTTCAGTAATATATTAGAATAAATATGTATCGATAGCAAAGTGAACTCACTGCCTGGAAACCGGTGTGGAAATATCCGTCCATGTCGACTTAAAAGCCACGGGTACAGCGGATAACTATCCCGGATAATTTGATGATGAGTGGCAAACTGCGGATGATGCGGTGATGGCGGAAAAATTCCAATTGGTGGACATGGAGGTCCTTGACCAGGATGCTGCTGCTGATGTTGATGCTGTTGGTGGCGATTTTGTTGTTGCTGTTGCTGTTGCTGCTGTTGATGGTGGTGGTGCGCTATGGCTGCAGCCATTTGAAACTGAGCGGCGAGAAAATGAGGATTTGGCGGTGGTGCAGGCATAGGACCAGCAGACTGCTCCAACTGGGGATTACTTAGGCTTAAATTTGGCGCTTGCATTGCAAGTGGTCGAATAAGACCGGCCGGAATTCCGGGCACAATAATTGGACCCTTATTTGTTGTTGGCGGCGGCGGTAGCAGCAGCGGAATAGGATGAGTTGGTGGCGGGGATGTTACCTTGAGGGGCGGTGATACGCCTTGAAGATTCTGATCATCAGGTGGATGTTGTACCGGAGGTGGTGTCTGTGTTGGAGACCGTGTGCGACATCGTTTCAGGTTGCGACGGTCCCGATCCGGAGATCTATCAACTGATGACGATTTTCGGTGACAATTAACCGGCAGGTACAAGGGCGTTGATGTTAGCAGCGTCGTTGAAGCCACATTATTATTTCGCTCGACGCTCCTGAACTCGACACTATTTCTTAATTCTAACGGCTGTTGGCAACTTTGATAATCGTCACTATACGCGCTGGGCGGACGATCGCGTTCACGGTCTCGTTCATCAGGACTTTCACTCCGATGCGACACTGTCACAGGTGCGGGCGGCGGTGAGAGTAAGCGACGATCTCGTCGCGCATTCGCGTCGCTCCCGCCACCCACAATGGAATCGATGCTAAAGCCGATTTTTGGTTTTGTTGCCGCAGAGTGAGCCGCAGCAGCTGCAGCGGCGGCAATCGATGGCGATAGACCGACAACAAAAGGATTAATCGGTGCCATTGGCAGCATATTGAACTGTTGTCGTCCACAAGTAACCATTTGAAGGATCAACGCAGAAAACACGCACAGAGCTTGAGTCTTTTCTCAGCTTTAATTAAAAAAAAAAACTTGCACTCGACCGCGCTGATGACAAACGCAGACTGATCTCGAGTTATCCAATTATCGTTTCAATGACATTGAGCCCTCATCATCCGTCATTGTCGTTGCTCATCGCGGCTAATTTCTGACCGTTTGAGTGACTGACATTCAAATGCGTCTTTCTCTTCTCTCTTTAATTCTTAACCCGTTTCACTCGCTTTATCAAACGCGTGTGTTTTTTTTTTGTCACTTGATCTAATTAGGTATCTCACGCCGCGAATGACACTTTTATTACAATACAATTGAATTTTGTCCAAGTGCACACAGCAGCACAGCAACTGAAGAACTCCACGTAAATGCAACGCCGACAACGACGACGACGACGACGGCAAAACGGCAAAGCTGCACGCGTTCACTACAGAGACCCGTATTAAGCGATGTGCACAACGACCAAATGCTTGGCACACAATAAAAATACAAAAGCGATGACGAGCCAATTCGTGGAATGGAAAGCACGCTGAGTAGCTCCTCTATAGTGCTGGCGACGACAGTGTCATAGTGCCATTTCACTTTTTCACATTAACTTTTAGAGTCAAAATCAGAAAGGTGCAGAAGGGAACGAACGACAATGAGTTTGCGGTGCAGCCCGGTCCGGTCAGACAGCTAGGCGCAGAAGTTTCTGTGTTGCAGATGATGATAACATGGTTTGCTTGGCTCACTTATTAGGTTTGCAAAAAGTGGTAAGGTGGCCTGCGGTGCCAGTGACACCGTCGTCGTCGTCAATGTTGCAGCATTTTGATTTCCAGCCGAGAACCTGATTTTGCAGCCACAACTAGTTTTGGCCAAAGAAACAACTTCAGCATCATTACTGCTTTTAGGTATTGTTGTTGTTTGCTTGCGCGTTTGCCAATAACAAAAGGGGCGTTACCAACACCTTCTGTCCGCCACACGGAGATAAGAAACAATGCAATAAACGTAAATATTTATAACACTCACTCACGCTTATATCACACCCTCTATACGAAGTGTTGCCAATAATCGACCTGACCAGAGAATATAATTTTGCTTGCAAAGAAGACAGTGCTGCAAAATTGACATCAAATGAATATTTATAATACGGTTAATCGGTAAAATAGACCCGACCTCAAGAACAGATAATTTGACGATGTGAAAATAAAAGGACTCTTATTATTATTATTCGTTTATTATATATTACCCACCTAATGAAGTTATTAGATATGCATGATTTTACGGATTATATATTTTCCTTATAAAAATGTGCAACGTAAATGCGACACCAAAGTGAAATGGCTGCACTAAAGTAGATTTTCTTGGCAATAGAGGAAAAATAAAAGTTCATTTATTCACAAAAAATACAGAACTTATAAAGTTAAATGGATAACAAAAGTATTAATAGTATTTTACATCATATTATGTACTAGTAATAAAGAAAGAATATAAGTTTTTGCTTTTTTCAAAAGAAATCCAAATTATTTGTCAGTCAATTTGCATGAAATGGAATTAAAAAAATACTTTTTGTAAATGATATTTACACTGTACTGTAAGACAGTTACTTAAGAACGTTGATAAATTCGAGTTAGTCTTATTACATAAACATATAAGTACTCTAACAATAAGACTAATGAGTAGTACAATCACAGTGCTAGTTGTCATATAAAACGAACGAACGAGCTCTGGACATATCGAACATTTTTTCTAATACTTTTCTAATTTGGAAAAACTGACGTAATCATAAATTTATATACATTTCGTTGTGCACCAATATAAAAAACATAAAATAACAATAAATAGGATTAGTTATCAATAATTTTCTTTAATTTTTAAGGGTAATATGGACCTCCTTCCCACCCTTGAATTTCTTACTTATCATAGCAACCTCATAGGAAATATAACTTGTATTGGTTACCAATTACGTGCGTTTTCTTTTTCACTATCCATTGTTTAATTATTTTCATATTTTATTCCCTTGAAGTTCTGAAAAGAAGTTTCAGAAAGAAATCGTGAAGTTAACGGAAAGGCTTAACTAAAAGCTTCAGGTCCTTGCTTGCTCCTTGCTTTTCTCGATTGGTTTTTTCCATATTGATATTGGCATTCTTGTTTAAAACTGTCTCTTCCTGTATGTTTTGAGTCAGTTAGTCTTTTGGCGTTACCAATCACATCCTGAGCGATTTCTGATGAACTGGAATCTGGTGCCAAGCACATCGTCAAAATAGCTTCAATTAGTCTCCTAGCATGGCCAATAAAATTGCTGAACTCCATTTCGTGGAGAATTCTGATGACTTGATATTTGGTGTTAAGAATATCCTTACAATTTTTCTTCAATTGAACAATGAGACTGTCGACGATAAATTCTTTAGTCCGAAATCTGCCCCGGGAATCTAGGTATGTCCATTTCTTGCATGCCTAGACGTTTCGCTTACGCCCCAAGCCATTTGGGGTGTCCATTGTGCGCTTTTACAAAATTGCATTTTGCATTTTGAATGTACCCACCTATGCATGGTATGATTTAAGCTGTAAAGAGACTACCAGGAACCGGGAGGTATGCTTTCGGTTACATAAAAATAACCCCACTTTGGAAAACCGAACCAAATTTAGACGAGTCAGAAATGATTTCAATGCCTACCTTAGACGACTCAAATTCGACTATGACCAAAAAATGATATACAAAAAATAATTCAATATCCCAAAGGAAGTAAATATTTTTGGTCATTCGTGAAACGAATTAAAAATAATGCTTCGTCTGCAATTCCAACGCTCATTCAAAATGACATTCCAATTGTCAGCTCTATAGATAAGGCCAATCTGCTTGCTTCACATTTCGCAGCTAGCTCCATGCTACCAGATAGCGCGTTGTCGCCGCCGGCACTTGCAAGAGTCGAATCCTCTATGGGACAGATTAAATTTCGTACTCGTTAAGTGGCTAAAGCATTAAACTCAACATTCATAAATCTGCTGGGAATAACATCAGGATTCCCGATATAGATAGAAGAGGCTTTTCCACTTTCTTCTATTCTTCTAGGAGTCGTCCCAAGGAATTGTAAAACAGCCTTTATCCAGCCTGTTCCTAAAAAAGGCGAACCGTCAACTCTTTCCTCGTACCGACCAATTGCGCTAACATCCGTACTTTCGCAGCATCGAAGGAACTGAAAAACTCGCAATGCTCGGTATGTGCGTCAACACCTTGGTTGGAACGACCACATATTTGCCATCGCCAAGAATACTGCGAAATGTTTAGGTTTCCTAAAACGGATCTGTAGTTCACTCCTTCAGATCTGGCTACTATTTATAAGGCCCATATTCGTCCTAAACTTGAATACAACAATATTGTCTGGGCAAGTGCACCCAAGACCACATTGCATCTACTAGACAAAACTTAGAACCGCGCGATAAAACTTATTGGTAACGTAAATATCGCGAAAACAATCGAATCGCTAGAACATCATAGGAATGTTTCCTGCTTGTCACCGTTTTATCGCCTTTTCCACAAGCGGTGTTCAATTGAAATATCCAGATGAATCGCGCCCATTCTTGAACCCATCCGTAATACTCTTGCCTCAACTCGAGCCCACGGGCTTACCATTAGGCCTATCTACGGACGTACTAACCAATTCAGGGGAAACAACATTTTCCACCCCAGCGCCACCTATCGGGTCCAAACGATTGCCAACAAATTTCTTTTTATTTAAATATTATATATGCACCAACGTTTTTATAAATTAAGATATGGCTAAATTATAGACATGAAAATTATTTTGTTTTTTAATTCAAAAAGATGTATTCATTTATTCGGATATTTCGATGTTGTGCACCGAATTTTTTTGTTTTTTTTTATTATATTTATCGTTGAATGTGGTCCACAACACCGAAATAATTTAAAAAATATTTCAAAAAACATTAAAATAAATTAAATTTAAATTCTTTCAAAAAACCGATTTGATAATAAGTTTATATAATTTTTTAACCTTTGAGTGGTCATGCATTTTGTAGCTTGAAGTGTAACATCTTATTTTGCTTATTTTTAATTTTTAATAAACATCCATTTTCTTAATTAAACAAAAGTAGCAATAATTTGAATTATCTTACGAATCCATAAAAACAATTATTTACCTAAAACTATTTATATGACTTCATAGGTTTTATCTGGCAACACTTTTTATTTCCTCTTTGCATGCTTTCCAACTATGTACTTATTTACAGGATGTTCAGATTCTCATTCGTCTCATCGTTTTGTTCAAACAAAGCTATATCTACATAAAGTACGCATGCTTAGTAAATAAGAATTTTTCAACCGGTTCACTGATCCACAATCCACATGAATACTTACCTTGCTTCGAACGTTGAGTAGTTTTCATTGGTCAATCCGATTGACTATATATTTACGTGCGATAGAAAGAGAACAAAACTACTAATTTGTGTATTCCTTTAACATTGCTTACTTCTCGGCAATTCGGTGCATTTTAGTTGAAAAAAAACCAAGGGAGATGAAACATCATAATCCTAATGTGCTAGAATGATACGAACAGACACTTTGCTAGCAGCTGAATTAATTTCCGTCCATTGCTCTGTTGAAGCATTGTAGCAAATGTTTTTATCTCGTACTACGACCGAGCTGAACTGTTTGGAAATTGCACTGCAATTCATTTGACGATAATTGCCTGTGTTGAGAGAGCAACAACACTAAGTGGTGGAATGGTCTGTTCTTTTCTGGCATGAACTAGGGAAGGAGCAGTGTTCGATTGATTGCTCTCTTATGGATTACTGAATTAAATCTTTTTTTGAAGCTGTGAGAGCAACCAACGGCAACGTATTGTTGTTAATAAATGCCAGTCTTGTCTCGTTAGCGCTTTATTAATTCCACTTTAATATTTCTGCACGTCGACGTCCGTCCGTCTGCAGTCCCGACAAAGCAATCGCTGGCTGGTAATGTGGTAGCCGCACCTATTCTCGATGTATAGAGAGAATACATCAACGAGAAATCAAGCGAATTGGGTGTCAATTAGGAGATTTAAACAAAGTTTCGTTCGTGCAGGGCTGGTTGGTTTGTTTTTCTTAATGGCTCAATGCGATGCAGTTGATGACGATTTTTCAAGATGGTTGGTGATGTTGTAGCTTTTGTCTTGCAGTACCTACCTAGTCTTTCTCACTCTCACGTCTTCTAGCAAAATGCTACTCCTTTCGAATTTGTCATAGGTTAGCTAGTACGATGGTTGGATAGGAATCGTACGAAATATGAACGCTACTAATATTAAAGTGTATTTCTACGGGATTGGTGCACGCAGTGATTTTTCATCACAGATCAAAGAAGTTTCCCGTATCGGTGGTAGTGTGTGTTGGCACAACTAATCACAAATATTTTTATAACAAACGTCTTGTAGGGGAATTTCAAATTAAAGTTGCGGCTGAACAATGGTCGCAAGCATTTTGTTCCCGCTGTTAGGTCGAAGTTTCAGGCTAGGCTACAGTATTGAGATATTTTGTTTGAAGAATATCTACATTTGTTTAGAAGGTCTTCAAAAATGGAGTTAACTTAAAGATTTTTAGCTGAATTTATTTTAGTGGATTTCGTCTTTAAGGAAGGCATTTGCAGATTTCAAGCTATGTAAACTAGTCCAATGATAATAGTCAGGCTGTCCGCAGTCACACAGCTGCAGTGACGTTATTTCAAGCGACAGTCTTTGAAACGATTCAAGGAACTAACTCGATTCATTCAGTTCAATAATGAAGAAACTCGTTAAGAATGCCTCTGTTTGCTAACTGATGATAATTGTGCACCGATTCTGGACATTTTCTATGCTCAACCAACATATGACAAACCATATGAATTATTTACAGTCAACGCCATATCATTTACCATTAAAATCATTGAAATATGGTATTAAATCGTGGTGAGCATGAGATGCAAAAATATTTTACCAAGTAAATGGTCAAATTTATAAGGGTAAGCTACCTGGGCCCTATTTCACCAACCACTTATCACTTTTCAATTATCAAATTATTGTGATTTTAGAAATTGATTGTTGCAGAAACTACTCAATTTAGTTTTTATAATTGAAAAACACTCACTTATCAATTTTCTGTTGCATCAAACAGTAGAACGATATGTGAAAACTCTTTTTTTGAAAATTGATAGCTAGTCAAGTTTTTTAGAATAATTTTCATATTTTGTTGCACCAATTTATCAAACTTATTACTTTTAAAAAATAAAATGGATACTTAAATCTCAACTTGTATATGAAAACAATCGCTTTTCAGAAAATGTTGCTGGATTTTTCTCATTATAATTTGAACGTAAATACAAAAAAAAATATGTTTCGCTTTGAAGGAGTACCTATTTAGTTGAAAATGAGGAAGTTCAGACAGAGTGGTTCAGTTAAACCTCGTATAAATTATATATCAGCGGTAAAAAATTTAGGTTTGACGACGTGTGTTCAAATAACACATATACTAGAAAAAATTGGTGCCAGTTTCGAACATATAATACTACAAAAAACAATGCATTAAGCCGTTTGCAATAATTATTACCAATATTGCATTGGCTGGGAAATGTAGCACAATATCACGGAATTGCATCGATGCAAGGCATTCATAATCAACAATGTGCAGAACGATTCATCGTGTGACAAACGCTTTTGTGCATGGGATGATGAATGAAACTATATGATGACCGGACAATGCCAACAATTTAGTTTTGAAGTTCATGATTGCTGGAGGTTTTCCTCAAGTAGCTGGGTGTATCAATGAAACGATGGTTTACATAGAAGCACCTAACGTGAATGACTCGGACTATGTAAATCGCCACGGTAAAAATGCAATTAATATAATGATGGTGTGTAGCCCAGGGCCCAATTGCACCAATTACTTATCACGTTTTCTTATCAATTTATCATAATTTTTTATAATTTTCTGTTGTACCAAATTGAAATTTGATAAGCATTTAGTAGAGACTGCACTAGCACTCACATATTAAAATTAAGTTGTACCAATTTGCGATATGATAACTGATAAGTAATATTTTAATAAGCGATAAGTTTGAGGTTTTTCGTAGTTCTGTTGCACCAAAGGTTTTTTTTTTTATTAATAATCGACTACTTTTATGAAAACTTATCCAAAATATCAATAAGAAAAATTTCACTGCTTAAATAAAATGATAAGAGCTACAAATTTTAGTGGGATGACGAAAGTCTTTTAAAAACGTTTTTGTTTGCCAGCTATTTATATTTTTATTTTATTGTATTCTAATAAGTTATAATAATAAGTCACTCTGTTCGATTTATCATAGATTTATCATATTATTTTAAAATTAATATAAAACTATCAAATATTGGTATATCAACTTTAGCGAACGAAAACAGAAATTTATTAAACGAAAAATAAATATTTATAAAAACTATTATTATACATATTTATAAAAATTAAAATTTTCTTGTAAATTCTCTTATCGAAGATGTGTATCGTATAAAATTCGAAGAAACTCGGGTACTTTTCTTTATCCAGGGCCCGAGGAAGTCTTGTGTAAAATTTCTTAAGTCAGTTTGTACTCGGCACAGACATACGTTAGTTAGATGCCAAGACTGCTTCAAATTAATAACGGAAATTAAAAAAAAAACCTAAACATTGAAGTTAGTAAAAAAAACGGAAAATTGAAGCATAGATGGCATCCATAGATAACACGAGAACACTAATGACAATGGACAGAGAGAAATGGTAAGAATAGTATCATTAACTGCTGACTCCATCTTAGGCAGTAATCGTAGAGATCGGAACAGCTGGTTCGCTGACGTACAAAAGCTAGCGACTGAACGTAAGAATGTTGCGTACCCAGCAATGCAACAATCTCATAGAACGTGGGCACGCGATGAATATAAAGAGCCCGAAAGACATGAAAAAAGTGTTCACCGGCGAAAGAAAGCATCCTGTGAGAAGAATCTCGTCCATGAACTAGAACAGTACAGAGAGCAAGTACCAGGCCCGGAAGAGTGCGCGGTAAGACGCAATATACACCGCGTTGCACATACTGCAAAAACAAAGAGAGTTATCTGATCGCCGATCTCAAATGCATCTTAGAGCGATGTGAAGAGCACCTTCATGTGTTGCTAAATGGCCAGCTAACTAAGGATTTTGAGACCAATGACCGAAGACCATACTATGCTGCCGCCACCAAGTATAGACAAAATTAGCAGAGCGATAAATCGCCTCAGAAATAATAAGGTCCCGGAATCAGAATCCCAGTGAATCACGAAATAATAGTGCAAGTATGGGAAAAAGAAGCGAGGCCAGAAGACTGGCGAAGAGGCATTCTGTGCCCCATACAGGGAATTATCACAACAAGCAACAATTATCGTGGTATAACGGAGTTCAGTACCGCGTATCCTTCATACTTCAAGACAGGATAGCCCCATACGCTAAAGTCATCATTGGTCCATACAAGTGTGGCTTCATCCCAGGCGAATCAACCAACAACTGATCAGATTTACACCCTTAGGCAGGTAATGGAAAGATATCTAGAGTTTCAAAATTCACTATACCATCTTGTTATAGAATTTAAAGCCGCCTAATAGCATATCCAGGGAAGAATTTTATAAAGAGAATTCGGCATCCCAAATAAACTGACGACTATGTAGGTTGACTACAACAATCTTATAAGCAAAGTAAAAATATCCGGATCACTTCCCATTCAACATCTATAACGGGCTGGCCTGCGTCCTCTTCAACACGGCGTTGGAAAAATTGATCCGAGACTCTGACGTAACGGTGAGAGGAACAATCCTCTATAGGTCCATTCAGATACTGGCTTACGCAGACGATATCGATATCCTTGTTAGAAACCCAAGTACTGTACAGAAAGCTTTTATTCAGATCAAGCGGGCGGCACGAAATCTGGGGCTGCACATAAATGAGAGCAAAACAAAGTAAATGGTTGCCACGTCTGCGAGTAGAAGATCCAACATTGGCCCCTCCATTCAAAGAGTGGAGCGCGAATTTGAAGTACTGTAATCCTTTAACTATCTCGGGTCAACTGTAGCAGCCGATAACAGCATGGAACCAGAAATACTCGCACGATTGCTTAAAGCCAACAAAGTCTACTATAGTCTGTCAAGACTATTCGAATCAAGGAACTTAACCATAAGATATAAGCTGCTGGTATAAAAGACAATGGTCATACTAGTGCTCACTTATTGATCCGAGACTTGGTTGCTCAGCAAAAAGCATTCTGACCTCATAGCCGTGTTCGAGAGAAAAGTCTTGCGGAGAATTGTTGTCCCCGTATGTGAGAAATGACGATTCCGGAGACTCTATAATGATGAAATCTACGAGCTTTACCGGGATTTCGATATCGTGAAGAGAAATAAGGTGGGCAGGACACCTAGCTTGCATGAGCGAGAGAGATCATGCTCGGAAAGTCGTTGCAGGTAGAAATTATGGAACACGGCAGCGAAGACGGCCAAGCCAAAGCTGGAAGGATTGCGTAGACCAAGACGCCCAGAGTTTAGGGATGCAAAACTGAATGACATCGGCACCGTGACCACTGGAGAGACTTTTTGCAGGAGGCCAGGACCGGACTCCGCTTGTACAGCCAAATATGATGATGATATTTTCAACACGAAATCAAATTCAATATTTCTATTTATTGGTTGCTAATTTTATTTCCGAATAGAAATTTAATCTTTGGGAAAAGTTTATTTCCAAAACTCGGAGGCTTTTTACTGCTTGCCCAACCCGCACAATTTTTACCCACACCTCATAAGTGCAACTGTGATTGAAAGTTGATCATCATTCAAAATCATTAAATGTCAACTGAAAAACATCCATAAATATTATAATGTTTGGGAGATTGTTGTACTTAAAATATTTAGCTGCCGTAAATACCATAACCCACATGGAAACTCTGTTTGAATTTGTTTTCTAGGATTTCTACAAATCGCAGATGATTTATTTCAAAAATCCCCTCATCTCTTCGAGTCACGGATCGACATTGCGAGTGGATTTCGCTTCCAGAAATCAACATCTAATTTCAAAATCCTCTCTAAAATGTTTTCGCAGTCAAAAATATTTGCACAGATTAAATGGAAATCGAAATGGGCTCGAGCACATCCTTAAGAAAGGATTAAGTGCAGGCAATATATCCGCCATCAACAGCATACCTCTATACTCGCACCTTTCGCATTAAGAGATTAGAAGACGTTGATTAAAAACTTCCAAACAAACGCAAACGAGCATTCCCAAGAAGAGTAACATCACAAATGCAAATTCCGGGACTCATTGATTGTCGAAAACCTTAATTGTCCGCATATGCTGAGCATTGGCGATATCATAACGTCCTCGACAATTTTTAATCCAATTATCAATGCTTCTTAATACATTTTTGCCTCAACGTTAAGATACCGAAACTGCCGCTCTGAAGTTATATTGCGCTCATCAAATGGAGTTAGAACTGTAATCTAATCCATTTGAGTCTTCGTTGTACGGCTGTGTACCTATACCAGTATTGCAAAGGTATCAGCTAGTATCGCACCATCATGCGGTGCGTGAGTTAAATCTGTCGTTCTGTCCTTTGTTTCAAGAAGCCCATCGCAGCAGGGCAATCACACGGATATCGATCGCTCTGAATGCAACACAAGGCGAGGGCGTGTGCAGTGCAAATTCCCGTGTTTGGATTTTCAAGGAGAGGAACAGATTATCGGTATTACCTTAGTTTACCGCAATTACCATAGAAAGTACTAATCTCAAGGCAGGTCCCGAATATACCTATATAGACATATATGTATATCCTGTGTGGTTTTCCTATTCTGTATATGGCAATGTGGATGTTGTGTCTTTGTTTAGGGAAAGGACGAAACTTTCGTGAATTGCCGTAAGGCCACCATGGCTAATTGAGTATAGAAGGATCCGCCTTAGCGAATTTGATAATCAGTAATAAGGTCCTCTCTTTCCGAACTGTGTGCGTTTATTGCTCTATGGCCATCAGGTTTAATTGAAATTTCACGCAGATTATCGCGTGATGGGTAATTGTTAGTTTTACAGCCTGGTCGCTTACGCCGGTTGACGCGGGTCGATCTCAAGAAAGACTTGAGTCGTTTGGTCGTTTGGGCAAAATTTCGTGACATATGGCCATCAATCGTTGGTCTAAACTCTAAACGAAAGGAGTGATTAGAGATCATCCTGAAATAAGGTAGAAATATCCAGCAGGGATTAAATGCAAATGAGAAGAAATGTCCTTACATATATTTACTTATATTTACTATGGGTTTAGGCAGACAAACTAATGTTCCGGCGATCTACCAGCCATAAAAATGTTAAACATTATCAAGACCTTTTACAGATTCCGACTACTTCTTAACCCTTCTGCTTGTGCCTGTTCGTCACCTAATATTCGCATCGCATTTAAGACAGAAATCAGAATTGATTATATTGAACCGTAATCTGGTGAATTATGTGGATTTTGTATGGATCCATTTTTTATTTGAATAAAACATTTTGTTAATTGATGCCAGAGCGGCACTGGCCGGACGCTACACTGTCCATCGTATTCTGGTGTGGCTCCCACGCAACAATTTTATAGTTTTACGGCGAATTCAAGACGTTTACATTTGCTTTTAGTTTGCATAATTAGGCAATAAAAATAAACAAATCTCTTTTGCATATATAGCCGCACATACCGGGACACTTAAAAAACGGTTAACTTTAAATGAGAGCCGCGCAAAAATCGGTATTTAAATAATGATTCTTGTCAGCCTCATGATCGCCATCATTATCGCATCGACAGCAACAATACAATACAGAACACAAAAAACGGTAACGCGTGTTTATTGCCTTAAAATTTGGCTATAATGTTCCCACTAACATAAACTTATTAGCGATAGATGTTGGTCAATGAATGAAAGTGGGTGCGGTGTGTACCGTTTTTTTAACCGCACCTCGGTCATAAAATTTTGTGGATCATTAAATTCGGATGGAAATAAGGGGGGAATAGACAACAAAATTTTATCACTCGGTGTCATTGCGTATCTATATCAATACTAATATTATAAAGAGGGGTAATGTTGGTTTGCCTTTGCATGTAGAAGTTAATCTTCGAAACTACTGGACCGATTTTAAAAATTCTTTCACCAATATTTAGAATCATCAGCGTAAACATAGGCTATATATTAAATGGCCTTTAGTGGCGACCAATTTTGTAACTAAATAACTAAAGTCGTCGAAAAAAGGGTTGAGCGAATGCGTTTTTTCACGCTGCTTAACGGTAGAGATATTTAATTGCTTTCTATAGAAAAGTTGTAGAATTTAAAAAGGTCTATATAATAATATAAATATATGTTAAAATATGACTAAAAAATATATTTAAAATTAACGCGGCATCATAATGAATGTTTCCTGTGTGCTGCACTGTTCGCTGCGCTGGTTTCTGTGTTGTGTTTTGTACGAATATCACGCCATATAGCAGCATCATAATGACTGCTACTTTCTGTGCTGCGTTTTGTACATACTATAACGTATACATATAAAAATGGATGTCTGTTGGTTTATAATACGACACTAAAACTCAAAAACTACAGAAAGCCGATTGAGCTGAAACTTTCAAAGAATATACGTCTTAACAAAATCTCGGTGGCGCTTTAGGTTTAGGTTTAGGTTTCGACAGTATCGTTGTAACGTGTGATGTACCGATACAGAAACACTTTATTCAAATTCATATGCTGGAGCTGTTTGACAATAGCCGGTTGCTACTTTCCAGCCAAAAACAATGCAATCATACTGCTACGTTTGAATTCCACTTTGGATATTCCTTTGAAATACGATCGATACGCTTCTGTAGACTTGTAAGCAATATAACAGACTAACGTTTGTGAAAATGTGACAGATGTTTGACAGATACAGTAGCATGAAGTTAGTAGCACTTCGATCGCTGGACCCTTTATATCTTACATGCAATAAGAAACAACTTAATTTGATCGCCGATCGCAAAGGCTTATCTTATGGAGTGATGCGAAAAGCACAGCTAAATATAGCCAGCTAACTGAGGAATTGTAGTCTTTGTCAATGATGGCCGGCGTCTACACTACGCTGACGTCACCTGATGATGCTCACCCACATGATGCTACGGGAGTTCATGGTATAGTGCTAGTGATCCCGACCTTGCTTGTAACGGATTTTGTAGACCCTGAAAATAAAAAAAATTAGCGCCAAAATAGGCAAAATTAAATTGTATTTTGATATTTTTTTACAATCGTCAATAGTCACCAAAATGGCAATGTCAAAAAAATCCTTTCCCTGTAAATCAAAAATAAATAAATATTGATAACTATTAATAACATCTACACGCTTTTAAGAGCTGGAGAGAGAAAAAATAAAATGAATTGTCTCTAAGCATTTAATCTAAATTTCACATCGTGTAAAATGAAAAATGTAAATCCTCTAAACGGGTTAATCTAAACAAAAAATTATATGGGAGCCACTCGGCCCTGGGGCCCGAACATTGCCAAATTTTGGCAGTGGCCGGATTTTTTATCGAATTTATTCATCCCATGATAACGGGCAATCTATTTAGCAATTTTCATCGCTCTATATCTATGATTTTGTGGACGCCGTGGCTCAGTGGTAAGTGCACTGACTTCTGAGCAGTAGGTTCGCGGTTCGAATCCCAAATAACACCAAAGTATTTTTCACGGCCCCACCTCTCGCGAATGTCTAACAAACATCCGAGAGCAATAACTTGTCACGGAAAGCTGCTCAATTCGCCGTTGTGACGAAAAAATTGATAACAAATAATTTTCAAGCGTCGTAGAATCGTATAATTCTTCTCATTTTAATGGCAATTAAAGGTGAGTTAAAATATCTAAAAAACTACAGCTAACTTCACGCATAGTGGAGAAACGCTGCTGCAAAAATTGAACCGATATCTTACGTATTCGTAGTGGAGACGTCTTCTTTTGACTGCTACAAACATTTGAAGTTGTAAGACCTTTCGTCGTATTGTCAAATCTTCAATAGCAGAACTTATTCACTGAGACAAAACTTTGTATCTATAGATCCGAGACTTACTCGGCATTAAGCACTTCGACCTCTTAGCCGCGCTTGAGACAAAAGTCTTGTAGCAAAGGGATATGCGACTATTCTATCCATTCTTCAAGTATTTTATTTTTTTTTCAAAATATGATTTCAATTAATCAATTCGTTTGTGATGCTACATTCGCGTCCATCTTGAATGTCATCAATATAACTCACTATATTACTTTTGACTTCTTCCTCACTAGGCTCAGCAATATATTATGTTTCAAATATTTTTTTAACATTTTAAGACTTAAATAAATACTTTGCCGATCCTTTTATAACTATAGTGCTGTTTCTGAGCTCATATAATAGTATCTAAGCATCCGATAAAAATTGTTGGCGCCGTGGCTCAGTGGATAACTGCATGGCGGCTGAGCAGGAGGTTCGTCGTTCACCTCCCAGTAACACCAATAGTATTTTTCACGGTGTCCCACCTCTCGCGAATGCCTGGCAAACGTCCGAGAGCAATAACTTGTCGCGGAAAGTTTCTCAATTCGCCGTTCGGAAATGGCACCAAATTGTAGGTCCGTTCCATTTGTGTAAAAAAATACGCATGCACAACACAAATGGTCGCGAGAAGCTATGCCTAGGACCGCACCGGTCTGTCGCGCCGAATATTATTATTATTAATTAACTTCTGACATATACTGCAGAAATTAGTTTTCAAATATTTTCAATATATCCTTCAAATTTTTTGACCATCGTTATACACTAAACACCTTAACCCATAACCATTTTCATATATTGAGGCATCCGGTTCATTCCTAGCATGATTAATTGTCAATAAGTTTCCTATATACTGATTGAACTCAAAACTATTTTCTGTAGAATATATATATTTTTTCGTTTTTACCCGATTTTTGCGCTTTTATAAATACCTTCCTTTTTCCTTCCATGTAAATGCAAGTACTACTACACTTAGTCAAAATCTGACTCAAAAAGAAACAAAATAAATTATAAGCATTCCATTATATATAACTTCCCTTTGTTTACCATTGGAATTTATTGTCAGAAAAAATTTAAATATTTCAGAGGAATAAATTCACTCACTGCTAAGAGCGCCCTTAGACCGCGACAATAAACAATATTGGCCAAACTAAAATTAACTATTAAGAGTGTACGGCTCCAAGAATCAATTATGCAGAACTATTCTCTCTCCCATATCTAGAAATTTTAGCCGGGTTGTATGGAAATAATTATTAGAACCACTTAAAAGTGCCATTAAGCAAATTGCTGGAGAGGCGTTTCTTCTATGTACCGATGTGCGTACAGACAGACAAATCGCTGATCATTAATTTATTCACTCATCATCGTCATATTGGCGGTGAGTTGCGCCGGAGTAGCTAACCTGTGAGCCGAATCATCGCAGTATGTGTATATACTTTGCTTCTCGAGTGAATTTACTTTTATTAATACCATGCCTAGCGATGATAGATACAAAGTGTCTTCTGCAGGAATCGGAATGAAATGAAAATTAATTGAATTCCAAACTAAGAACTAAGTGAAACCAAAGACCAACGCAACACTGCCCCCCCCTTAGAGAGACGCGTTGAAAAGGGAGAACATATTTTGTCATTCCATGATTCCATCCATCTGCATGCCGTCTGTCGAATCGAAGGAAACGCCAAATAATGAAGGAAAATTAAGTTGGCTTCTTGTTAACATTTATTGCCATAAATGATTTCGTGTTAGGATCGTGTGATAGGCTCTGGAGTGTCAGCGTCCCCTCACGCTGCTGTCGAAGTGCGGTCACTGGGTGTATGGCAATGGCAAACAGCAGTCGTTTTCGTCAACCCCTAAGAAGGTGACGAATGAGATATTTTCTTATGTGCGTGCGTGCGTTTCAGTTTCCATGTATCGATGTTCTGACTCACGAGTCAATTAACTTCATCCATATGCAGATGTATTAGGGATGCAGATGTGCATTGTGCCGACGGCCGCCGCCAACGAGGTGAAGTTATAATAAAAAGAAGAGTGTTGATATCTGCACTTAGGGCCGAATACAACGGCTCGGATACCGCACTTTTGTTAATTGGGTGTGAAAGAAAATACAACGCACGCACGGCGTAGCAATTAACCATTTCACACGGCCGGCTCTTTATGGTTAGAGTCTTTGAGTCGATCATTCGTTACATTTTGAATTTGCATTTCATTGTAATCTAACTGTTAAATTTATCTGCTGCGTGGCATCTCCACTCTCCAGCGATTGCGGTGTGCAAGTGTTTTTGATGAAAGACTCGCGATGGGATGGACGCCACGGGATACCGTGATGGCGCTGCATCTGTCATATTTTGACATGATCGATCGGGAATAAACTATTTACGAGCATTATGCGAGCAACCGCTAAAAACAAAACAAAACAAAACGAGCGTTCTATAAATATAAAAATGTAGACGATGCGCCAGGCAACGGCCGGAATCAGTCTTCATGACGATGATTGTTCAGTCTCCTCTCTTACTGAATCTCAAAACAAATGAACACAAGAGGATATTGCGAGTATTGTAGTATCTGTCTGTTAGTAGTTAGTACCTGTGAGAAATTGTGTGCTTTCGAATTTCTCAGTCTAGTAGATTGGGATAGTGTGTGGGAGGCAACTACAAACAACGGTTGTAAATGACGGCTCCGATGGTTGGAGCCAATTAATTAATTTTCGTTTTTCACATAAATTGAGATAAATATTCGAAAAGATTTTTGTAATTTGTGTGTTGCGTGCGTGTATGTGTGAGGATGGTTTTGATGGCTGGCGATGATGAGAAACAATATTTCGGTTAATTGTGGGCGGAAAAATGCGTGGTGAGTGCGTTGCTCTGGTTTTGTTTCCCTTCAGCCATGTGATTTATTGTTTCTCCTTTGGACTGTTTGTGGCTCTGTTATGTGTCAGTTTGATGAACATTCTAAATTTCTCGGCGACAAGATTTGTTGCATTTCGAAATTTGTTTTTGATTACAAATTATTGATCCCATGCATATTCTAAACAGAGTGCCATTTGTCTCTTAAGCCTGCCACGATCAATGCTAAGGGTAATTTTTAACTTACAATATGTAGATATATAAATATCTACTCGTACCTACATACAGTCCATTTCATGCAACTATAAGTACTCAATTAATTATAAAAGAAATAAAGGTTTTGTAAATATTTGTTGTAATTGAAACGCTTTCATATTTCTATCTATGTATCCATCTGTATTATTACTTTACATAATCTACCTAATAGCACAGATCAATACATCGTCTAGAGAGAAAAAGTAAGCTGTAGGTAGGAACTATTTTTCATACAAAAGGCACTGGAAAGAATGCGTCTTTCGTGCATAGGACAGGGTATTCCAAAATTTTTCACCTGGTTTTTTTAAATTCTCATAAGAAGTATATCTAATATAATATTATATCTGTTCTCAAATATTTATTAAACGCAAAATGCTTTAAAGAGAACATGGATATGTTGCAAAGAAGACAGGGGAAATATATTAACTCTCACAAACCCCAACATTATTATTCACAAAAGAGATAACAGTGAACATTACAACCTTAAAGATAAAAAAGGCAATCTCAGGGAGGATGAAAAATATCTAGGGTTGAACTTAGATAAGAAACTCACATGGAAACAGCATCTAAATATGATGACCAACTTTAAGTTTGATTTTGTATTCTTATGGAAACCTTATCGATAAAATTAATATTCGAAATCGCAATTATATATTTCAATAAGCCTCGCAAGCTGAATAATTTGAGTTTCATGATGATATCCGTGTTAATCGTTTCACTGCACTTGCACTTGCTACACCTGCCAGAGCTATGTCGACATACAATATTTACCTTGTTTATTGCCACTGAAAAACGCTATTTAACTATATAAATAGTCTTTGGAAACGTCATCGATATCATCACCTTCCGTCGACAGTAAATAAATGCATGAAGGGTGCATTTATGATGAGTACCTACAACTTATCGCTGATGCATCTCAACCTCATGTATCTACATGTGCTATACATAAATGCATTAATACCGAAGTGATATTTTGGTATTTATCACCTTAAATGACCATAAATCGCTTGTGAAGGTAGAACCTAATATTGAATGTTCATAGCGTTCTCGTAAAGGTAAGTAAGTATGTACTCGTCAAAGTATACAAATCAACTCAACGACAGTTCGATCAAATATAGGTAATTAAAATTTTGGAGGTGGTCTTAACGAAAACACGTTAACAACCCGAACGTGACGACGACGATCCGTCTGTCCTGCCATTTATTTGTTTGTTCCTTTGCCTTCTGGTCTCTGCTGCCTCTGGACTCTGCGTATTTTTATTTGATTTATGCCCCTGAATGTACACCAAATGTCAATCGATCAATAATGCGTTTTTGTTCGTTTTTCGATCCACAGGCGCGATGGTGGCTGAAATGTTTACCTGATAAGTTAACCAACTTCTGGCTCTCCAGTCGCATATTGTTGGTCACAACAAAACACACACACACACACCAACTACTGTCAAACAATTATTACTTCTGCTTAAGAATGGCTCTGAATGCTAAGTATGCTCGTTCGTTTGCTTACCTATAAATATATCAGGTGTGGGAGAGTGTTGCCTGATTTTTGATTGCCCGCGTCAGCTATCGGGAATATTTACGAATGTAAATGGCTGAGGTGGAGTGTCTAATGGCGTCAATAATGCTGCTACTGAATTAAGTTGAATTGAATTTGATGGCATGTCAAAAATGTGAATTTTAATCGCACAGGGTGCTATTGGTTGGAAGAAGAGCAAGGGGCTGAAATTGTGATGAAAGGATACTGACATCTAAATGCTGTGGTCGAAGGCAGCCATTATAAAAATTTGTTTAAATGGCCGTTTTTTGCATAATGTGTTGAAAATATTGCGGCTTGAAAGTACATATCCTCATAAATAAGAAAAAATCTATATGGCTATTGGTATCCCGTCCTGTATAATAACATTCGGTTTTATGGGATGTTGGGTCTATAGAAATCGCCCTTTTTCAACTTGAAGGGATATGGTCTCATTGAAAAGCTAATTTTAGGGGCTCGCCTTAAGGTAACTTTTCATGCTTTCGAGAAACGGTTTTTAAACTACAGTGACAGTCGTAGGACTTGAGTGAGACAGGACGAAGATAATCACGTATGCAGATGAAGTAATAATTCTTGTATCAGGAGTGCATCTATCCATAATAAGCGAGGTCATGAAGAGGGCTTTGGACGAAGTCAGCTCCAGGGGAACAACTGGTGACTTAGGAGTCAACTCAGGGAAAAACTAAAAAGGTACTTATCACCACTTATTCTAAAATACTTACATTTGTCCTTTCCAAACTCAATGGTCAAAGACTAATACTGACCTCGAACGCTAAATATCTCATTATTATCCTGGATAGAAAGTTTAGCTATCAGTCGAACATCGAGATCAGGGCTGAGAAATAATCACTCGCTTGCTATGCCAGTAGTTAAACCATTGGTAAGAAATAGGGCCTCCTGCCAAAGATGTACCCATGGTTGTAGACTGCTGTTGTATGCCCATTACTTCATGTGGAGCGCTAGTCTGGTGGCCAGCGTTGAGCAAAAACTACAATTAGCAAGGTCAGCAGATTTTAAGAGTAGCAGTTGCCATCAGAGGAGCTTTACGGTCATGTTCGGCAGATGCATTAACGTCAACCATATATATAGCACCTCCTGAATTATTTTTTAATACGTCGCGACGTTCAGTGCAAGTGCAGACTTAGAGAATCTGGGTGTCGCCAAACAAACTGCCGTACCACTGACCACTGCGCTTCTAAATTAAACTTCAACTCCAACTTTCGAGTTTCCGTTTAGTGAGAATTGGAAGTACGGGGAGTAATGAGGTAATTTGATGCGACAATCTAAACTGTCGGATCCAAGATGAAGGATAGAGTCGGTGCAGGTGTCTTTTTGAATAAACTTATTCTACACACTTTCTGAATCGAGTAGTATCTTTTTGGCAGAGATCTTAGCGATAAAGGATGCTTATTGTAGGCATCAAGACAACGTTTCTCGCACAAGTCGAAAGGATTGGCTTTGGCATATGTGTAGACAGCCAATCCGCAATCTAACCCATTTAAGCCAACTAACTCACTGACTAATAATTCAAAACGTGTTAAGCAGTATCAAGAAGAACTATATTCTATATGCCAAATCCTGGACATAACCAGTATATGGGTGTCATGGCACAACGACATGGATGGTAAGAGAAACCGAATGAATAAGCGAATAGGGACGTCGCTTTGGACACCGGCTATATGGAAAGATTCAGCTCTCCAGCAAAGTAGATGTTGTTTACTATCAGATTACAATTAAAGTGGGAAAATTTAACCAACTGCGTCATATCAATAACTTTTTGGCCTTCCTACAATAAAAGGAAAACAAACGAGGTGATCTCCAGATTTTAAAGAATAAAGCCAGAAGTATGAGTTTAAGTCAACGTAGGTACACTGATACCCTGAGTATATCACATAACAATTTTTTAAAGGTGTATCTAATAAAAATGTCCGGCCCTAGAATGGTCCAAACTACCCACTATGCTCAAAGTATTCTTTGTCGATCTGAGATCACTGCTCATCGAACTGATCTCGTACTTGAAAGATGCAGGTTGGTTTTTTAAATCATCCTAAAAAACCACTCATAGGTCTTCCAAGGACATACACTCATGCGCTACTTGAGGCTCCAACAACTGTGACTACCACTGTACCTACCTACCTAACTAGGACTGATGGGCTATTTACTTGTTATGGTGTAGTATAGACTCAAATATTTTAAAATAATAATATAAAAAATAAAAAATATACTATAATATTTATCGCTAGAGCATTCCAACCTTCTGCACACACTACCTATACATCGCATACTAAAGAAAAATAAATGAATTAATTGATTGAATTACAAATAGAATGGATTGTCATTATTTCAAAGACCCTCACGAATCTTATAGAAAGATTGAAAAATAAAAGCTAGTTGCTTCTCTAATATTCGCTTTCTTAATCGCTTTTTTATGCAAAACTCAAGTAATTTGCTTAATTCTGCAATTATTTTACCATTACCGTAAACGCTATGCGGTTATAGGTGAGCTCGATCATATGACATCCGCCACCGAACAAGAGTGCGCAATTAAAATGTGACAATCAGTAATAATAATGATAACAATAAAAAAATATTTAATTTATTCAAGAAGAAGGCAACATTCCATTAAAACACCTTCTTCCGACTAACGACCAGCGACTAACAGACGAGGAAGCTATTAAAACGATTTAGACGAAATGAGTAGAATTTACAATTTCAAAGAGGGTAGACGATGTGCACCGTGCACGCTTCTGGCTAGCTGATGGCCCTGCCACTTAGGCTTCCGATATTCCGTGCTGACTGCTGACAATTTATAGCTGCCACATAATTAAGTTTGCTTTCCAATATGGCCGTTGTGCACGTCTTTATTAACACCTCATCCTCAATCGAAAATTTGAAAATCACTTAAGGAAATTTTTATAGCTTCGGCTGTCTGGGGTATATATGTATACGTTTTATGGAAGGGTTACCCCTCAACCAATTCATATTTTATAATTTGTTATATTTGTGTTCCATGGTTCCAGGTGTTGTATTCAGAAGAGAAGACAAGAAATTGCTGAAGTATTCTTAATTAATTAATGGGTGCGACCTATCCGTTTATTAAAGTAAATATGGAAAGTAATTGTTGTTAAGTTTTGAATGCGGTCGACGAGCGGGATTTGGAAGAGGAGTGTAGTTGTGCACCGCGCGGGCTAAATGAACCAGCGAACAACGCCCCAGACACGTGGGCGACGAACAAAATAGTAGTCGTCTGGCTGTCGTCGTCGTTGACATGTTGTAACAATGGATCGGCAGCGTTGACTGCAGCGCGTAGCTTCACTTAACTTTGAGCTCCCATGGGAGTTTTGGGGCAATTATTATCCGCTTCGACGCTAAAGTCAGTATCGGGCAGGAAGTGTACGATTACCATCGTCGTCTTTGCTTGGAGGTGGAAAGCTGTGTTGTACTCTATAGGCGAACGGTGCTGCCGCAAGAGGTAATCGTAAATGTCTTAATTAACCCGAAGTGGAGGCTGGGCTGGAAGGTATATGTCGATGCTATCGCTAATCCGCACTGGGTGCTATCATAATGTGTGATCAGCAATTTCACGAGTACATGATGCAGCTCTAATGGGATGCGCGGGATCAGAATTGAGTTATTAAGTTGTCGGATTCATTGCACAACGGCAAATTTTCAGAAGGTGTATTCGTTCGTTGCTGGACGAACACGAGTATACCGGAACACATCAGTTTCAATTATTAATTGATAAGCTAAAGTATTACGCCTTTGGTTTATTAGAAAATGTAATCATCATCATCCCAATGATCTTGTTATGCTCTACGACAGGGACCTACGGACTGATGTGTGTTCAGATCAAACCTGAAACGAGTTCTTTTATTTTCTTTCAATTCTATCAACAAGAAAAGCACCGAGGATTACAAATCTAGTTTAGAAAAATTCGATAGAAATATTGATCAAAATCAAAAGGGAACATCCTGTTTATAGCCTGCTTAGTTATTTCTTTTAATTTAGTCTTCGTAGAACGGAACAAGCTCGCACGGACAGTGCAAATTTACATTCAGCCGACATTAAAAAGATGATTCGTAAATCCTGCCGCATATGGATAGAGGACAATTTGTTCTATTGAGGACAGTCTTTCCAAATTTAGTTACATTGCAACGTTAAACAAATACTCCTTTTTAATTGGGAAACTATAAAGATTTTTCTGAATTTGTTAATCGAACACATTCGTCAGCACTTCGTTCATTTTTTTTCATTGTCGTTTCGTTCTTTTTAAATTCTCTATATTAACTTCACTTGCCCGTGGCTGGCTGGCTGGCTGGCCAAATCTTGTGATAAATTTTTAACCCACTTCCTACAGCCCGATTTTATTGAAATTTTGCACACATGTATATCTCCCATGATAACACTTTCTATTAAAATTTGGGGGCTCCCATACAAATATTTTACAAAATTTACCCGATTTTCTTTAAATTTTGTACACATGTGTGTCTTCGATGGAAAACACTTTTGGAGCGATCGGCGCCTTGGGGACCCCAATATACAATTTTTAAATATCGCTATATCGCATCAGATCACGGCAAAGTCTGAGCTCTGTGCTTTGTGAGCAGCGATTTTCGCTTCCGCTGCGGCATTTGGTGGATGATTTTGCCACAAAACGAGCACGCAGTGTGTGTGTGTGTATCCCCGATTAGAGAATTTACAAGAAAAATTTTAATTTTTATGGGTTGTTTTTTTCGGGATTATCTTCGAAGGCAAAATGTCACACAATGAAGATAATAGAAAAATAATTGGACATTCATGCCGACAAAAAAATTCCTGCTATTGTCCTTCACAAATGTAGGTAAACACAATGAAGTTGATTCTTCCTAATCGGTGCAAAATGGAATTTTCTATTCAATGGCAACTGCCACATACACATGTCTACTTATTTCCCTTATTGTGATCCTTTCAACAATTGGATTTTCAGTTACTCGTTTAAAGTGCGTCCAAGACTTCATTAAAATCGAATTTTTTGTCGATGTCGATATGGTGATCGATGATATTTTCGAGTGCGGTCCAATTGTAGTTGTATAAGCGTTAAAAATATTTTAAGAGGGTCAATGGACAAGCGAACTAATCAATGGTCATATGTTGACACTTAGTCATAGCAGGGATATAATATTTTGTTTTTATTTTATTGATTGAAATTATAATCTCTAGGAGAAAGAATCAAACAGAATTAGATAGTACTTAGATAACTGAATAAAAAGCTAATAACGCAATAGATTTTATTAACAAATTTGACAGCACTTGACGTCCAGCCGACACAAAACATCACCAAAGAAAAAGATGGTCATCTTTTGCTGATCGACGGAGTTATTTCTTATTTCCTCCTTTTTGTAGTCTTGAGTCGACTATTTTGGATCTGGCCTGAAGACTTTGGTGATACGACCTCGCTGAAAGGAGCTGGAAAGCGGGTTATTATGGGTTATGGTAAAACATCATATAGGCGGTCAGCCATCAGCAGAGTAGGGCGAATAACACAGAATGCTTTAGAAATGCATGTGGCCGCTCTGACTGATAGAAGTGCGATCAAACGGCCGCTAGTAATTTGCTTCCAATACAGGAAAAGCGAAATGATTGGGTTAGTCTCTTCAAAGTAAGGTTGGCGCGAGGCCAATAACCTCGCGCGTAAAAAAGCCATATTACGGCACCCCAAATCAGCCTCGGATACACTGATGAACGACAACGACAACGGCAACGAAAAAGGCTAAACGAGTAACCAATTTTCTCATGGAACGTACGCTCACTGTATAGAGCTCGAGCTACAGCCGCTAGCCGATACCCTGTCTAAATATAATGCTGACATAACAGCAATTCAGGAGATGCGGTGGACGGGGAATGGTGTCTTACAAAAATCAGAATGTGACATACAGTACGGCTGTCATGCAAGACATCATGTGCTCGGGGTGGCGTTTCTAGTCAACAAAAGAATGAAACCCACCGTTATCGGCTTTAAAGCAATAAATTAACGGCTATGCACACTTCGCGTGCGGGGCAGATTTTTAAACGCAAGCCTAACAAAGGTTCACGACCTACATATGATTCCCCAGATGATGAAAAAGAAGAATTCTTTGAATCAGTCGAACGGGAACCCTATGCTTGTCCCCAGTATGACGTAAAAATCATTCTGAGGGATATGAATGCCAAATAGGTGGGGAGCCAGTATTCAGGCAGTACATTGGCATCAATAGCTTACACGAGAACACTAATGACAATGGACAACGAGTCATAGAGATGGCAGCAAGCAACAATATGGTCGTTGCGAGTACAGGGTTTGCTCGTAAAAATGTCCACAAAGCCACCTGGGTATCTCCAGATGGAACCATTCACAATCATATAGACCATGTGTTGATAGACCGCCGGCACAACTCGAACTTGATGACGGTACAAACGTACCGAGGTGCAAACGTCGACTCGGACCACTATCTTATTGGTGTGATGCTCCAAGCGTGGATTGCATCATCAAGAAAGACAGCATCCGCGAATCAGTTTCGAGCCAACACGGCTGCCCTTCGCAACGAAGAGACCAGAAACAACTACGGTGAAACGATAGGACCAGATTTTCTTCCAATTTTAAAAACCTGTCTATCTCCGATGTAAAAAGCTTTTTGAAATTTTTTTGAATTGAACGGGCCCTGAGGGGAGCTTTATCGAGTGTCTTTAGTCGTTGACTTAAATAGTTGAACACTCTTCTGTTGGACGTTCGCTGTATCTCTCTCTGAGTCTATATATAGAAACACTACGTCTACGTACCGACAAATCTTAATCATATGCTATCACCGAATCAGGTTAAATCGAAAAATTAAGATTAAATGTCTTTTGGATTTAGAAACGGAATGAATCCTCTATAACATTTCAAGACGGGTTTTTTTTGTCACCAATTCCCAAGAATGCTATTCAGAAGAAAAATATTCATGTGTGTGAAGTGCATTCATGTATCCCGAAGCATCAATTCATTTCATACAAATTCGCAGTCACATTCAACCAACGAACAAAACTTCAATTAACTTTTGGAAAATTGGAACCAGTACTTTGACATTAAACAAGTTGTAATTCGATACTTAATTGACATATCGCTCGTAAATTTACTTTGCCAATGCGAATCCGAATGCGAACTCGAAATGTAACCTGGGGGGGAATCTCGCGTTCCTCGGTTATTGTATAGTTGTTACAGTTGTTGTTGTTGTTCATTCGTACAACACCACTTTGAACGAGCAAATAAAATTCCAATCGTTGGGTTTTGAAAGAGGGGGCGGGGGCGTTAGGAAACTGAGGGTAAATGCTGTTGTAAACCAACAATTTTAGCATTTTCCTTCAAGAAATGCAATTGACTGGGTCGGAGTGAGGTAGAGCGCTGCATGCTCACTGCTGCTCAGCATGCTATATGCGACAGCCATAAGATATATAAGTGTTTCAGACATAAATCCTGCATGTTTCGCTAAGATAAATACAGATTTTGGTGTGATGGCCGTGGAGGAGCGCCGAAGAAAAAACGGCGCAAAGAGAAGGCAAAAAACATCGATCTCCGACATTAACACCAAACGAAATGACTCCCTTGGGCAATTGATGAATTTTCTTTTTTTTTTTTTTTTTGATTTTTCTCCTTTCTTGGTAGATGTCAAAGAGTTTAAACGAAGCGAAGTAGTTTTGCAAAATTTCGCTCGCACCTTGCATATCGAACGTACTATTTTATGCGTTTCCTAGTCATTTAGCTTTAGATGTACCCATAACTTTCACTTGTATTTGTGATGAGCTTTTGGTTGATTCAATTATATAATCATACACTTGTATGTATATATTTTGACTCGAATATTCGATTAAAAGTGTGCAATTTCTTAAATCAAAAGGTTATATTTCCGGGCTGGTGATGCCTAAGCTGTATTGCGAACATCTCAGGGGTGTATCGTATTACACACTTGTCGACTGTTGTTTATAGTAAAACAGCGTTTTTTGTAATCAGTGATACAATTGGTCGTATGCAAAAAAATAAGATTCTTACTCCATTTTCTAAGAACTTTCCTAATATTAATATTACCTGTCAAACGAGGTGTCATACTGCGCTCACTTGACACTTATTTTCTTATTATCAGTATACTCTGGCGAATTATAAGATAGACCCAAATCAAATGTACTTTGAAAATTAGCCGTCGATTCGCGCAACTTATATCGTAACATTGTGTTTAGCGATGAGGTTCATTTATAACCTAACGGGCTTGGTAATAAGCAAAATTGCCGTAATAGACTCCATTACATCTAGAAAACTGCACCGTTTGTTGCGATTTAAACGCTAGTGCCATCATTGGACCTCATTGCTTGAGGCCGGAGTTCGCGTTACAGTCAATAAAAATCGTTCCCATACCATGATCAATGACTTTTCGTTTCAAAATATGGATGACGTTGATCCGGGCGAGATATGGTTTCAACGGGATACCACTACGTGCTGTAGGGCGATGGCAACCATCGACTTATTGAAATCAAAATTTGGCGACAAATTCTTTTTTCTTTTTTCTTTCCTGGTGCCTCGTTACAAAATCGGGAACGATCCGATGGGAATTTACCCTTTTTCAAGCGATGGAATGGGCCATGTCCTGTCAAGTACCAGACTAGTGTTCTTAGTGTATGGCGGTCCAGTTTAAGGGACTGTCCATATAATTAATGTTGTATTTGAGAAGCTTTTTGGCCTGTCTCACCCCAGTCGATGATACCCATTCCGCTTCGATGGCAGTGTTTTCCCATTCTTTAACCTTGTTTTTGGCCTACTCGTGGCCAATGAAGGCTTCTTCTGCTCCTTCTTTTGTACAGAGACCTGCTGACTCGATTTCTGATATGCCTGAGTATCCGGGAGACGACAACAGAGCAGTTTTGTTGGTTTTGTTTTATAATGAAAGGCTTTCGTACTTTAATGAAACTAGTTTGAGAAAACTAACGGGCAACTTTACATTTGACTTATTATTATATTATACATTAATAGATATAGATATAAAATTCAAAGATTATGTTTAGCTAAACATGCATCCTAATGAATAGTAAATCATGGGGCTTAGTGCGCTTAAGTCTTCGAGTTATTCCAGTCTGGATGATAAGCCTAGATGCCTCCTCGTTGGTTTGCTGCATCAGTCTTTTCTCATGAGCCGCTGCATACTTTGCGATTGTGTTGGATACGGTTTTTATCCCCAGGTCTCGATGGAGGTCGTTGTTTCTCAAATACCAGGGTGCATCCGCAATACATCCTAGCACTTTGTTCTGCAATTTCTGAATTATGCTTCTTTTAATACATTCTTGTGCGCAGGCTTCTATATTCGATTGCTATAGTTCCTGCCTGGAATACTGTTGGATATCTACCTTGTGGTATTCGCAGTTTGTTTCTGGGTCCGAATACCCCTGCTCCAGTTCCTGGGCTTGTTTTTGATCCGTCTGTGTACCAGCTGGATGCGTGGTGTGGAAGGGTGCTTATAATATTTTCAACTTGATTCCGTTCGGGTATTCTTATCGGAAAATTAAATTAAGTTAAGTGTGTTCTGGTCTGTTTGCTTTTATTTGAATGAGAATTTTTAGTTTGAAGGCTCTTGATCCAGCCTCGCTTTAGATATGTATGTGCAGGTGTGGGAGCACTTAAAGTTTTTCCAGAGCAGCCGCTGGACAGGTCGTTTCTGAACCCGTTGCACTTAGACAAATAAGTCCTTAGATTTTATTCAGTTTTGAGCGAGTCGCTGTTTGCTCTGTTTTTGGCAACCAAATCAAGGCCTCGTATGTTATTCTGGGTCTAAAAATACTTTGGTATAGCGTAAAGTTATTTGCGGTTTTATTCCCCACGTTTTGTGAAGCATACGTTGCCAGGAAAAGTAAGATTTGTTAGTAATGTATATGGGGGTTCCATGACAGTTTTTTTTTTTATCAAACACGACCCCTAGGTATTTGACTTCTGGTATTAATTGAAGGATTTTGACTTTGAATTGTAGTATTGGAATCGTTATTTTTTGTCTATTCGTGAAAAGTGTGCAAACTATCTTCTCTAACGCTTAGGCCAACCTCTTTGCACCAATCTTTCATTAGTTTGAGAGCAAATTTCATACGTTCTGTTGTCGTGCTCTCGAATTTTTGTATTATACTATAGATTTTATATTGGCCAATTTGTTATTGATTTTTTTTTCGTAGATTTCAGTACCAAAGCTATGATTATCATCAAAGCATCCTCATGTCTTGCCTTAAACATTTATCACAGCAATTTCTTAAACAAAGTTTTTTTTATAAGTTCGTTCACAAAAAATTCAATTGGATGGTCACATCCATCAAGATTGCAAGACCGAAGGGCGAAGCTTATATTTAGAGGACATTAAATTTTTTTCAGCGACTGTATGTTCAATTGTACGTATGCACGTTTGTACGTTTATGCATTGGTCAGTTTACCGTGTCGTATATCTCGGCTTCTACCAGTCACAATTTGATGGGACTTGCTTTAAAATAATTGGCTAGCGTTCTGCTTGCGATGGCGTAATATTTTTCATTCATACGGGTTACTACCCCTGATGAAACTGAGAAAAATATTAAATCTGCGCCTCACTATCTATTTTTTAAGCCTAAAGGTTTCCATAGTTAAATGTGGTTTTTTCAGTCTATTTCAGAAATTGCTTATGACTGAAGGACCTATCGCTTATGAATGAGAGACCTTACATATACATTGGTATATATTTATAACAGAAGATATCCCCTGAATGTTTGTATCTCGATTTAAGGTGGCATTTTTTAAATTCTCTGGCTAGCTGGCATACCAAATCTTGTGATCAATTTTTAATCCACATCCTAAAGCCCGATTTTATTAGAACATTGCACAAATGTATATCTTCGATGACAACACTTTCCATTACAATTTGGGTGACCTCGGGCCTCGTCGTCAGGGGGCTTCCATACAAATATTTTACAAAATTTACCCGACTTTCCTTCAAATTTTTTACACATATGTATCTGCGATGGACAAAAAATTTGGTAGTGATACTATTGGGCTTTTAAGATAATTCAGTGTTTAGACTGGATAACAACTATCCATATAGCGAGGTGAGAAGTTCGCTTTACTATCTTAACAATCTAATTTGTTTTTTTTTATATGAAACTGGGTTCGAGTTCAGCTCTATAGAGTGATTTCAATCATTTTAGTTCAGATGCTGAGATGATGATGAGCAAAAATCTTTTTGCAATGCCAATGCCTCTAAAATGGGAAGTCTTTTTATAACATTTAATAACATGAAAAATATGATGGCTTAACTTCTTTCTTTCACACATCTCCACTTCCAAAAGCCAACCATTACCAACAAAATAAAAAATTGGAAGCTATCATAAAAAGCATGCCAAAGTATAGCAAAAGCATAAATTAAACTCCGACTTGCTCACTGCAATCTGCAAATATGCGCAATGCACATGCGCAACATCAGTTAGCAACTAAGCGACCATTATTTAGCGGAAATTATCATTTAATTTACCAAAAATACGGTAAATGCATTTTTTGGAGCAAAGTTCTCATGGCAATTTCGGCGGACATGGCATTTACACGCTGACTTAATTGTTGCCACTTAATTGCTGAACAACTAAATAACAACATTTGCTTATGTTAATTGCAACAAAACGCTGCCAGCTAGCATTTCAAATTCAACTTACAACCGCGGCAGTAGCGTCGGAAGCCATCGGAAGCCATACATTAGGCCAAGAACACTTGATCTGACGGTTCAATCTCTTGGAGATGTCTCGCACAGGATGGTTGAACATGAGATGTGTACTGCTGCTTGGCTGAAAAGGGGTATGCCGCTAACGCAGATGCGCTTGTTAACTTGATGTTTAGGCCAGACAAAAGACAACTACAGCAACGTTATAAAGCATCTTTCCATCTTACCAGTAGTAGGTATAGGTACGCGTATATATAGTCAAACAAGCATTTAAGCCGTTTTAAGTCTTGCCATTATTCCGCCTATGACATTTCGCCGGAGATGACATTTCGCTGACTTTGGCTTGGATCGCGCAGAAGATTTTATGCTTTATCGCGGAAATATTTCACCGTCCGATAAGGATCTGAGTCGCAGTGGAAATGATGCGCACGATGACCCATAAAAGCGACCTCTCCCTCCTTTTCCACCGACTGTCGACGTGAATATGCGTGAATGTGCGGCAGCTCTAATTAGTTGGTTAAATAGAATTGAAAAGATCTTCTCACCTTGGCTCCGGTGAGTTTCGAACCAAAGCCAAACCATCAGAGCTCCTCTAAACGAATGCCGCGTTGCAAAAAATTTAAATGAGACTCCGTTGTGTAATAATAATTGTGATAGGAACAAGGCGAGCGATGAGGTCTGATGGTGGAATCACTTGCCTGGCGGTTTTTATTCTCTTCCACATGAGCGGCAAGCGGTGTTCCTTTGTGGAACGCTCTAACGACACGGAGGATGACGATGACGATGACGATGATGGCCACTCTTTACGTTATGTTTGAAGGAGTATTCTTAAGAGCACGATGATGACAGGCGCGATTGTTGACTCTGGGTGTGAATTATAGAGCTATTTTGCGATGATGATTATGATCTCGACGCTTGCGCGGCTGGAAGTTATAATAAATCAAACCAAATGTATGTTTGCAGCTCTAGGAAGGAGCGTTCATGTAGGTATTTGGAGAAATGGTGCGCATACCATGAAAATATTTTCGAGGTTTGTGATTATGAACCTTGAAGAACTTTTGCCGCAAATAAAATTTTTTGCCTGACTATGCAAAGACACTCCACTTCCTATTTGGTTTTCCGTAAAACTCTCTTTTTTTCTTCTATAATGAAAACACAAGACAACTTAAAACGAGTTGACCCAAAGTGTCAAACGGGAGTGCAAATTCGCTTGGAATTCAGAGCTTTTTTCTATGCAGAAGCGAAACGCGCCAATTACTCAGCTAAGTGTTTAACATTTCAGTTAAAATTTTCACCAAAGTTCAAAGCACAATATTGTGCACATATATATATATATACTGAGCGCAATTTAAACCACTTCTGTTCCACAATAAATGGCCATTTAAAGATTGCGCAAAACCCGCCAGACCCTTCTTTGCCAGATATTTTCGCAAGCGCAAGATTTGCTGGCAACTAATACGAACTACTGATCGATCATTTGTTTAAGCTAAACCCGCATATAGACAGACCTATCCTATCGCTGGCAAATGCAAATGAACACAATAAATTCTGTTTGAATAAAATGAGCAAAACGCTCGAGCGTGTTCTAGCGACTCCCGCTAATGCTAATGCAAGAGCACCACAAATTTTGACTGAGCAATCAGTCGAGATAATTTTGCGAATCAACAAACTACCGCAAAGCGGAAAAATCGTGCAACAAACATTTGCTACTCGACTCGACGCCACATACCACACCATCCTCCGATGCGGTCTCGCCATCATCAGCTGCTGCATTGGCTGGAATGCAAATCAGTCAGTAATTACGACTGGGTACTTAGTTATTTATATCCAATTCCACTTAAGTGTAATTTGCATTGAGTGCTCTGTGCGCAGCCATCGTCATTCTCCTCTCCTATTTATGTATAGGTATTGGTCCCTGGAAGCGGTTGTATCTATACGGCAGCAGCAAATATATGCCTGACTGATTCGGACGAATTGCTGCTAATAACATGTAACGATTGATGCGATTGCCATGCCTGTGATTGAGGAACAAATAGTTATTAGACTCGGATTTTAGCCGTAACTATCAGTGGACCTACTGTAGTCTACTAGTGGTTAACGTGCATGGGCGATGCGTCTCACTAATGCTACCTTTCGGGTCGCCGAGACTAAACATTATTAGCTGGAACTGCGTACAAACAGATTCCGTTTGCGCAGTGCCACATCCAAGAACAGAATACGGCCACTTCATCCTGAATTCCTGCAATTCTGTGTACAATTGCTGTGCAACGACGACGACGATGGCCTCATCTTGGCCAATTATTCGCTCAATTACTCGCAAGTATCACTTTAATAAGGCCATGTGTTAGGTTGCTGACTTAGCACTCTACCAAGATTGGAAAACTAAACTAAGACAGGGTACTATACGGCTGGCCTACCAAAGCGTTTTAGATTTCAAACAGTGTGACGAACGTGAAATAGTCGGAGGTATCTGCAACACTTGTTAGTTTCCACTGCTTGTGAGAAAGACTAAAAATTCACAACGTAAACGTTCCAGCGTCCAGCATCCGTCATCCGCCGTTAATGTTAGCCAAGTGATATCAATTATTATTGATTGCAGAGGGTTCAGTGTTAAATCACGTTCCATAAGCACACTGTTATCTCGGCAATAACAATTGTACATTTCCGTGAATATGTGGAAAGTGCAAATGGTTCACATTGATAATTTGATGGGAAGCGATAAAGATAAACTACCTATACCGCTAATAATTAGCTAAATGCCGGGTATTTCCATTTTCCTTTTGAATTTCCAATTTAGTAAAGGGCCTCACTATGCAGGCCTTTGCAGTTGCATTCCCTGTTATGTTCAATCAAAATTTCGGACCACACAATAGCGCAATAATTTCTTTTATCCCAGATCCATCAATCGAATTTAATCGAAATCGATACTTGATAGATACTCAGCAATTTAAATCCTTTTCGATGTATGTTACAGGGCTAATCTCATAATTATCATTGTGATATATGTGTATGTGTGTGTGTGGTGCTTGAGTTTATGGTTCGATTGCTAATTAGATGATCTCTGTCTCGCGATGTTGTCGATTTTGACGAGGGTTGTTCAATTTTAAAGCATACTTCTCTGTCCATGCCCATGACCATGTCACTCATCTCATGCTGATTGCAGGCAGGATTCAGAAAAGATATTCGAACAATTCATTTTTGTGTTGGCCTCATAAGTTAGATGTATAGATAATTGTTTATGTCGTGATGGAATATAAACAACAAACAAACAGTGAGATTGCTTAAGCCCAAAACATCAACTATAACTAAAACGAAAAAGTAGTAAATAAAAAATCTGTTAAATTTTTTAGAAGGTTAGGTATGAGTGATTGCGATCGAGCAGTCAACTGTGTGTGGTCTCAATCTCTTCAACTCTTCCTAATTAGTGACACATGAGAAATAAAATCTTCTTTTGGCGATGATGCGACGACTATGAATCATTGTGTGTGACGGTTGACCTGATGGTTAGAAAATGATTAGGCAATGTGCCGACTTTTGGTTGCTTTGAAAAGTTCGCCGATGCGACCATCAGAAAAATGCCATTCCAATTTCTACATCGTCATCCACTAAGTGCTTGAGCAGTTTTAAGTGGTTACGGAAGGAGGCATGAAATGGTAATGAAATGTATGAATGCAGAGCTATAATGTAGGTCTGAATAGAACACAAATTCGAGGGTGTGAACGACTCTTTGTCGTCAGTTGGAATTTCTAACTTTTGCGCAATAAATTCCTAAGTCACTTGTATGCGAGTACATCGCTCCATGAAACGACGCACGTACAAACACATATGTGCGTAATGTAACTCTGGACATTCCATCCCGTTGATTTCAGGGAGGTCCGCACGTGATACACACACATAACACACGGGTTGTTTGTTGTAATGTTATGTTGTCAGTTCATTCAAGTGGCAATAAAATGATGTACTCCAATGTGATACATGATCGCAGTTTCAATTTGTTAACACATTTGGGGCGGTTCCACAATGGACCACCAGAGACGTTTTAACAACATTTTCTATTTATTTTTTTTTTTTTTTAAATTTTAAGATACTTTTGCTTTATGCCTCAGAAAACCAAACTAACCACACTAAACAAATTTTAGAGCTTATTTTTAGATAATTTTGTAGGTACTTGATCATATACATCCATTAAAACCTGACAAATATAATGGTATCTACTTTTAGAAGCCATTGTTTTGAGGTAAACTATAATAACACATTGAAATATTGAACTATACTTCAAATTTAAAAACATAAGCCTCATAAACGTTCACGCACCTACAGAGAATTCCCCAGATGATGAAAAAGAAGAATTCTTTGAATCAGTCGAACTTGAGCTCCATGCCTGCCCTCAGTATCATGTAAGATCATTCTGGGTATATGAATGCTAAAATAGGTAGGGAGCTAGTATTCAGGCAGTACATTGGCACCCATAGCTTACACGAGAACACTAATGACAATGGACAACGAGGGAGAGTAAGTCCTGGGGACTTACATGTCAGACGTAGTATAGAAATGGACACGCCTTAAGAATAAAGAATACTATTGTTAGTACTGCTGACTCCATTTTAGGCGGTAGTCGTAGAGATCGGAACGACTGGTTCGATGAAGAATGTAAGCTAGCGACTGAACGTAAGAATGTTGCGTACCGAGCAAAGCAACAATCTTTCAGAACGCGGGCACGCGAAGATGAATATAAAGAGCTCAGAAGATATGAAAAAACAGTTCACCGTCGAAAGAAAGCAGCCTGGGAGAAGAATCTCGTCCATGAACTAGAACAGTACAGAGTAAGGACCGAACCAGGCGCGGAAGTTCTACCAAAGTGTCCACGGTATGACGCAATATACACCGCGTTGCACATACTACAAAGGCAAAGAGGGTAATATGATCACCGATCTTAAAGGCATCTTAGAGCGATGGGAAGAGCACTTTCATGAGTTACTAAATGGCCAGTTAACTGAGGAATTGGAGGCTCCACCAATGACAAAAGATCATACTATGCTGCCGCCACCAAGCATAGACGAATTTAGCAGAGCGATAAATCGGCTCTGGATCTGGATCTGATGGGATCCCAGCAGAACTGATAACAATAGGAGGCCCCACATTACACCAAGCAATTTATGAAATAATAGTGCAAGTATGGAAGGAAGAAGCTATGCCAGAAGACTGGCCAAGAGGCATCCTGTGCCCCAAACATATGAAGGGAGATATCACAAAATGCAGCAATTATCGTGGTATAACGTTGTTGAGTACCGCGAATAAGATTTTCTCCTCTATTTTTCAAGACAGGATAGCTCCAAACGCTGAAGTCATCATTGGTCCAAACCACTGTGGCTGCATTCCAGGAGAAAATCAACAACTTTTCAGATTTACACCCTTAGCCAGGTGATGCGTGAGTGCACACGTGAGAACAAAACCTTTTTATTTGCTACTGTCCTGCAGTTATAAGGCAACATAAACCAAATATGCACTAATCTTATTCTATTCCTAGCGGCATAAAATCAAGCAACTCCGCTGGCAGTTTTTACTTGAACAATGCACAGAATAGTGCAAAAAATCAAAATTTTGGCCGTCCAGTTAGTCGCTGAACATAAAGCCTGAGTAGACTTGTTGATATTCTGATACAAGGTACGTCTTACCACGTTAGATGGTTTTCGATTCAGTCGCCGTGTCATCCTCCAATTGTCGATTGCCTATGACCAACACGCAAAACTTATAATATACTCGCAATAATGTCGTTGTGGCATTGCCTTTACCCCTGCAATCTCAGTTGGCGCGGCCGGCGCAATTAAAATACTTGAGCTTGCCTCTGAAACAATGATGGTGTCAACAAAGGTTAAATTGGCTCTGGATTGCTTGTGATTGTACAGAGTCAGCAGTAAACAACATAAAATTAATGAGCGTGATGATTGCGCGGTTATCTTTATTTGAGTCTTATCGCGTCGCACAAAGTGCTAATTGTTTACTGGACTGCTGCGCGGACCTCCGGAGTTGACGGCGCAACGACGGAATATTTATGCAAAGCAAAGTGTGTACAACAAGTAAAAGCAGAAATATGTCTGTATGCCAAGTACAGAGTCGTTTTATTGATTGGGAGGCTCGATATCACATTTTCGATCAATTTCCAGAAATCTTAACAAACTCATTTTTGAAATTTTCCATTGTTTCGATTTAGAGTACCTACCTAACATAATTATGATTATGTATGCTTTCTTGGCCTTTTTGTTACGGTTGTTCCTATACCCTTATCTCTGGAACATAGTAATCACGTGTTATTGTGAGGCAGGAATAAATAGTAATAACATATGCAGTATACAGTAGACAGTAGAGTAGGAGCTGGAGTCTTCTGTAAAAAACTGAATGTGGAAACTTCCGTTCGTCTCCTCCTAAGCAAGCCAAGCATTGAGGAGGTTCTCACCATCTAATAACCAAAATTGGCTTTATAATTTATCTAGACAGTCTAGCGGCAATTATGTCGCTATAATAAGTTTTACTGAAGTCAAACGTGCCGTTCTCACTAGCGAGATGAGGTCTCAGTATGTCGAAGCAGCCACTGAAACCTTTCTTAACTTACTGTTCAGCTGAAATGTCAAAACGTTGGTCCAACTTTCACTTTTTATTTCAATAATGGTGCAACAAATCAACAATTTGGCCAGTTAGTCGCTGAAAAAAAGAAACCTCACTAGACTTCTTGACACTCTCTAACATACAATGAGTTGTATGCAATTGTGTTGTGTCTTGGAGGCTTATAGAAAATAGTTTATGCTATTAGTTCGTATCATAGATAACACCTATTTGTTGGAAAAACTCGAATTTAATTGATGACGAGTTAGAAGTATCTTTAGAACCAGGCAAATATGCCTTTTTGAACAAAGTCGGTTTTCCTCGATTCATGGATGTGTGACACCTGCATGTTATGTTATCTGTGCTAATAGGTTATTGTATACAGCGAAACAGCTAGTTGATGTAAGAAATGTCACTAAAATGGTGTATGGAGTTCCGATGGTAATAGTAGTTCATAAATCGGTAAATTGGTCTCCAGCGGTAGAGGTAAAATGCGATGAACACACTAAAGAAACAACAAATAATTCCTAGCAATTTTTTCTTTATCTTTTAAACGCAAAGTAATTTAATTTACATATTAATTTCAAAATCAAATCAAACCATTTCATTTATTCATTAACTAATTGTAAACTGGCTTTATGTTGACCTGCAGATGGTGTTAAATGAGATTCTTTTTAAATGGGCTTCGTCCATTTTTGCTCGTAAGTCGTCCATAAAAGCCTTGTATTTTTCGAAATAAATTAAAATTCTATGTAATTTCGAGTTGGAATGCGTGTGTTTCAAACGATGCCGGCCATCGCAAATGTTCGCTTATCAGTTATCGTTGGAGAATATTTTTATTTTCTGAAATTCTTTGTCGGCAAACTAATTGCTCGGAAATATTCTGCTGATTCGTCGTTCCCATTTGAGAAATCAAATTAATTTCATTAAATATAGATTGCAAAGTTAGCGATAGGAATTAAGTTATTGAATTATGGCGGCAGTATTTAATCAGTTATTGGATTGCTTTGAATTGGAGACTAAATTCTGGGCCTTTGTGACATTTTCCTGTTTAAGGGTCACATAACAGTTTGAAATTGATAACTTTATTAAATGTTTTGTATTAATAACTATTTACTTTATTTATTATACTCCTACTACTTACCAAAGAGAACACTATTAGATGTTAGATGTTAGTTCAAAGTAGCTAATCTGATGTGATTCTTAGAAAAAACCGAAAGACATGATATAGAATCAAAGAATTTTATTAAATTTTCCATAGTATGATTCTACTTCACAAACTTGTAAATTGTGAATTTAAAAACAATGCAAAGTCAGTATTTTCTAATTCCAATTCCAACATATTTGTGCTATTTCGTATACAAACCCGGGTAATCTACTGTGTTGGATATTACTCAAGGCGCACAATGATTGATTTCATTAAAAATGTTTAGGTAACCTAAAGGCCATCTGAGCCATCTTAATTGTAAAATAATAATATTTTAATTGCCAATACGGTTTTAATACTGGTGATGTTTTTCAAGCCGAACCGAGTTGCAAAAAACCAGGTACTACATCCTAATCTGCTAGTTGCTGACAGCCGTACGAAAACCTATCAAAACTCGAGTTTTGTGCAAGAGCAACCAAATAAAAGAAACCAATTTACATGCCGGACCCACTGATGGACAATACTTGACGAGATGAAAAAGGTGCTTATAAATATATTCACAATGGATCGTCACATGTGCGTGTATGAGTAGTGAGTCGAAAAGTTACAATTCAACAGAAGGATCACTCGTGATTGCTTATGCGAGTGTAAAAAAATGCAATGTTCGCTTCTTCGACTTCTGGACTTTTGTGATGGCGTGTAAGGCAATCACCGATATATGTACGTCATGGTAAGAATAACAGCTATACCTAACCTATTATGGCGTTAAATATGTGGGCAAAGAAACATGTTCTTATCCCTAGGTACTTGAAAGAGATATGTACAAAAGCGATGAGTCCTTTTCTGATGGATGTGCAATTTTTTGTGATCCATTCACTTTATAATCCTTAACGAAAATAGTCCCAAATTGGCTTAAATTAAGTCAAGTATATGAGTGCTCTTTTCAACGGACAATGAGAATTCCATTGAAATGCTGCGCTGCCGCAGTTCACCCAGCATTCTGGATCTGTAGATAATGAAATGCGATCCTTTTTGTATCTCATTCCCTTCATCATTATCCACGAGTGAGATTTTTTCGGTGAACTTTTTGACTTTTGTGTGTAATCTTAATGAATTTAAATGAAGTCGAAGATGAGGTTCGGAGTTAGTTGATATGTGGGTGATGAGGGTGAGGGATTATCGTCAACCTATAGCAACATGGCTAGGGGAGATAAAAACAAAAATAAATCCTGACATTTGGTGAGATCTGTTTCTCATGATATGATCTGGATATGATACCTACTGATGATCGTGCTACCTATGGCTTGGCACACACTTCAATGAGTTAACTATTCGAATCGGCTCACAAAACAGATGATTTCGATGCAGGTGGTGTTTTGGTTCAGTCAATCGGGATACATAGTCAGTTCATGAAGTTTTGTCTTTTGATATTAGTTACATAATTGTTTTGTTCGTTTCAAGTGCACATAATGGGATATCCAATATATTTATTTTTAATAAGCGAATAATTCTTAGAAGGATCATAATGCGTTTCTTTGCATTGCAAGGATGCTCACGAAGCAATTTATTATGTGATTGGGTGATGATTTATGTAAACACACTTCACATGATTAACACATGAGAAAACGCGCGATATTCAAATATGAATTTCTATCGAAGATCGAAGATCGAAGACCTCTATTGATGCGGAACTTAACTATAAATTATTATGCGTTCGAAAAGAAAAGGAAAGATGCTGCGACATTTCCGTTTTATCCCTGCTGTTCTATGGATGTAGCATTTAAAAAGTGACCTCTTGACCTATTGAAAGTCACTAGAAAGTTTCAAATGTTCCAAATAGGTGCTTCCGAAAGTTCTATGGATTTCTGTACGGAGGGGTTGACGATGGAAATAGTAGAAGATTGGTCACGTATTTTGAAAATGCAAGACATTCATTGCAAAGCACGTCATGTAACGGAGTCCAACAACCAATAGTCAAAAGTAACACAAAGGTAAATATGGTACATAATATAATTTAAAGTAAGAATGCCTGTAGCACAGATAATATAATGTACATGTTGTCTATGCTTGTAGGTTTACAGATGAAAAATTATTTTAATTTCAATTAAATTTTTATAATTTTGAAAATTCTGTAGTAATAAAAGTTCTTTTGTGCATTGGTGCATGTACCTTTTTTCGACAAAATTGCTAAGTTATGGCACATTGATAAAAATGGCTAAAAAATCGAAATAAAAATTTTGGCCTCCAATTAATTGTTCTGTAACATAATATTTTTGTGGTGAAACTTCTGTAGGGGCGTTGAGGGTAAACTCGTACAAGAATTTGTTGATCGTCACATGAGATCCAATAAATCATCCAATGGACGAAATACACAAGGTGAATAACAGTATATGTTATATACATGATTAAATTTAGCGCAGTTTCCTTTGTTATATATTTTTTTTTAAATCAACTTAGTGCTCATGATTGTAAATAGAAAATTCGTATCCGTTTTTCACTCTAATCGAACAGACATTGACGTAAAGAGAGTTAAGCCTATTTGAAACACATAAATGTCCTCACCATATTGTGCGGAAATTGAATTTTAATTTTTTTAATTTTAACATAAATTTGTGTGGATTTATAATACAAGTCTGCGGGCCGTTTATAATGCTTCCTTTCTCTTCCTGTTTCAAGAAGTCTAAAATATTACCATTTGTATTAAAACTTGCTAAGTTATGGCACCCAGCGTTCCCGGCTGCTCTATCACACTTGCCCCATCCAACTGAACTCAAAAACTCCAAAACTCCAAAACCCACATTAATACCCACCTTAAGATACCCTCCCCCCACCCACTAACAACATATATCACTACTATCTATCAAATGCCCGGTCCTTGAGTCAATCTCATGCAAACAAAACTAGCCATCCACCACGTCAACCCCTCAACACCACCACCCACCTAACACCCTATAAACATCCATCCCAACCGTCCCAACCAAATCTCAAAGTTTCAAGCTATATCGGAAAAACGGTCTTTGAGTTAATCGCAAGCAGTCATACAGACAAACTTTCATTTTTATATATTAAGATATAAAATATATTTCAAAATAATTGGTCTACTATCACGTCCTTTTTTAGGTTTTATATTGAAAGAAGCCCTCCAACATTACTGTGAATAAAATTTTCGGTCTTATTATTGAAGGCCAAATTCAAAATAAGCTTACGTTAAAAAGTGCGAGAAGTGGAAGTTCTTTGTCGGCTAAACTAATCAAAATATTCGCCTATTTTGTTTTTTTTTAACTGACCATTCCAGCGTCTTATTTGTCTAATAGAGAGGAAACAGGTTCAAATCTCGAATGTTTTCTCTCAACGCATGTTATGTTTCTCCCCATTCCCCTTATATTAAATGGGCTTAATGCATTGCATTCGATGCAATTTTTACCTAATAAGCCAGCTTGTTTATTAAATACTTATTTTCACATGACCATAGACGAAAGTGACTGTTTCCTACGCTAAAACCTACTCTTGAAGGTAGGTATTATCCACACTAGTGTGTTAACATAGACAATACTTTTGTTATTTACTGCAGTCACAGCGAACACACGAGAAGAAAAGCCTTTAGGAGTTTTACTTCAAAAACACTGAAACTTTGCATACTATTTTGGCTTGAAATTTCTGATAAACCTGGAAGAAAGTGAAATGCATTTGCTTGCTCTACATCATCGACTTACACTTCATTTTTTAAAAATACAATGTTTGTAAAACATATTGAAATTTTTAACTCAGAAATAAAATTGGTTAAGATAAGTGGTAGTAGGGACATGAAAACAAATGCTGCTTTAAAAAAATATATTAAAAAATCAAAGATAACTAGTGGTACAACTAATTTTGCACATGCAACTGTTCCTATATCAACAGTACAGTACAGCATACAAATTACCATCATATCCTCCATAATCTTCGAATAATTGTCCAGGAAGCAGCATTCGAAAACAATTTGTGAGAAGTTTTTATCATTCAAACGACATGTACGTATGTACATATGCATATGCAATATAAAACCGACACATCTTGTTAAATTGCAATTCCCATGATGCGCATTTGATCAGTAAAACGATGACAACTTGTAAAGTAGTGTCGTATCCCCTCCATTTAAAACGCCATCATTACATTGTACATAACCTGCATATATCGAGACAATTTATTTGAACATTACTTCCACGTTTTGCTTTAATTCACCCCTAAATCAGAGACACAAAACAGAAACTGTTGTCATTTGTCCCTGATCCTCGTATCTTGGATTCACTCCATTTCCTTTCGGCATCATCATTCATCATTGTTATACATTTAAGTGTTCTGCTCATCATCTTCCCTATCGCTCATCACCCTGCATTTATATAACTAACTTTAAGTAGCAGCTCATCAACCAAAGTGGAAGCATTATTTGTCGCAATCAAAAATGACCCAGGGGTGGGTTTGTGATATTATCATGCACACAGACGCAGTCGAGCGCGAGCTATTTAAATCAAAAGAGAGTGTGGCGACAACTGCGATGGCAAAGAATAGCAGACCCAGGCAGGATCCCAGCCAACTAACTGCAGCAAGGAGGGAGATTATAATGACAAGCATAATAAAAAGGAAATTGTCGTTGCAAAAAGGGATTTTTCGTCCCTGTCGCTGTGGTACAGAGTATAGGTACAGTGAAACAAATCATACAGAATGCTCATTAAATGGTATGGAAGAAACATATATCTGGTATATTGGATTTTTAGTTGCCTGTACAACTTAAGGCGACGGTTGGTAGTTTTGGAATCATTTGAAACCAAAAATAATTGCAGTTCTGCAAATAATGTTTTTCTGGAGAAAAATATTTAGTCAATCTTTTTCGTACATTTGTCCCACAGTGCACAGCATCAACCCCTGTTCCATCAGCACTACATATAGCAATTCATTTATTTTATGAGCGTACGCTGATAATAATAATCAAGATGGCTGAACAAATACTCTCGTAATAATGAACTGAGAACTCTTCATACAGCGCGCCGTTTACATTGACGCCCATCCCTCTATCCCATTATGTACTGCACAGTGCCAAAATTAGGGATAAGTGCGCACGTATATGAAATCAGTTATGTACAAGGACACTACAGTTGCCTGCAAAGCAATCGCTAAGCGTTGTTATAAAGGATGCCAATTTCTGCTAAAATGTCCCTACAAAAATTAAATTATCTTTTCGCTCAGAAATGCGCATACTCTGTCGAAGAAATTGCCAGTAGGAAGATTTATAGGGAAGGGTATATATTGTTTTTGTAAACAGTTCTTATGGGTTGAGATATTTCTCCCTCTTCAGACGTCGTGTACTCTGGCAATTTCCGATAAATGGAAATCGCCGCCAGCCAACCATAATCTGCAAAGCGTGTCGATCATAAACATTTAAAATCAATTTAATTGAATTTTCACATCCTTTTCAAGGATGGGCTCTGAATAATTTTTGATCCCAATTTTGTGTTTCCAAAGTATGTCACCGACGTTCAGTGAAGTAAGGAATAAAGGAAAGATTGCAAAAGTTTGCATTAACCCTTTCCTTATCAAGTAGACTACATAGAGCTATAGAGGGATTTGGATTTATTTGAACACAATTAATTATTTAAATTTATTTTTCAAGAATTGTTTGTTTCCACGAACATACTCGAACGTTGGCGCAGTAATGGAGGAGGTAGCCAGCTTATATACCGACCACATTTTTAGTGGCAATGAAAAAGTTGTTCAATTCCCGACAGTCAAGTTGGGAATTTCTATTTTACGTCAAAAGTACGAGGTAATGGTGAAAACGTTGCAGAGCTGAGATTGTGTGCTTGGATAAAGAGTAGAGACAGTTGCCAAAGTTCTAAACTGGATTAAGCTTAATTACAATTATACGCTCAAGATTTACACCAATATAATACTGAGCATATCGTGAGCGTAAGGGAATCAGGGAATTATAACTGAAAAGGGGTGATGTCTATACAGATGCGGAAACACGGAGCTAAGCAATTTCTTCCTCATAATTAATGTGCGACTAAAGAAAAAATCGCTGAATTAAACGAAGGTGGGATCAGTGGTGGGCTCCAAATGAGGCACGAGTGTTGCGGATGGTTTGTAAGATAGAAGGATGGATACCTATTTCTTTTGAACATAGCTTTTGGAAAAAATAATAAAAGATGGTATGATTATCGCCAATAAGGATGCTCCCAACAAAACAATTTTAATAAAGCTTTGTGCGAATAGTATATAGCATCCAGTTCAGAGAAAGTGAAATATTTCTTGCTCGTTTTAGGAAACCTAAACATATCGCAGCATTTTTGGCAATGGCTTCCAACGAAGTATGTTTTTGACACCCATACCGAGGAAAGTTTATCATTTAGGCAAGTGCCATTCAGCGATAAAGAATGAAGGTTAAGTTATTTCGAAAACATTTGTCTTTTTTACATTTCCATCTGTGCTGTTGACATCACTTCAAAATCGAATGTTTAGCCTAAGCGTTGACTTGTGCTAAAATTAGCTCCTTAAATTACAAATATTTATTCTAAGATATTTTATATCGAAGAACTAATACGACCACATAAATAATATACAGAAATACATACTCTTCTACCACAAAATGACATCAAGACAAAATTCATATATTTTTCAGGTGACACCTTCATTTAATCCTTACCCCTGGGTAGTTTAGCATATTCGTTAACGGATGTAAGTGTAGGAAGGAACATCCTGGAAACACACCGACAGAATATTAAACGCGAAACACAAAGTTATTTCCACCAAGAAATCCAGAATTCATATTTTATTGTTCTTCAGTGGGGGAAACAAAGTGGACAAAACCTATACGGGCGAACGTTATTCTCACATTTGCTATCCGCAAACCCAATACACATTGAGAAGTATTATGTATTCGTAGTTAAAAAAAACGAATGCAATAAAAATAGGAAAATAAGCAAAGAAGTGAAGAAGCGGACAACAATTCGTTGCCGAAACGACTTGTTTCCAATCGTACATTACACCGGAAAGTAGTTTACGGTAGCATAACACAATGACAGATTCATGATTGCCTGTATTTGGATAGACTAGACACTTTTATGACTTTTTTTTCCGGCAAAAGGAGCATTGTATCCTTCATTCACTATGTGCGCATAGTTTTCTGCACCTATCACTTTATTGTCCGATGGGCGCAATGGGATAAGTTCTGATGCATTAATTGCATTTGTTTAGAAGGATTTAAATAATGACTCTTGTCTCTGTACATCTCTGGAAAGCTTCACATCTCCTCACTACTCTTACACTATCATTTCTCTGACGAAAAGTTTAAAAAAAGAAACTCAGAAACTTGGCGGCACGTGTTACAAATAAAAATTTCGCGCGTGCGTAATCGGCTCAGTGGACCGCAACTACGGCCCGGCCCGGTCTGATAATTATGTTTTTTTTTGTTAATTACTCTCTCTGTCACAGGCATACTGAGCATATCAGCTCCAATTTGATGCAAAACATAGTTGTTTTTTTCTTGTGTTTCTTTCCCGCGAATAATGATGATGATGTTTTACATGTGAAACACAACCAGAGTCCAACCATCTCGCAGTATAATGTGTGGTTTATCTTAATTACCGTAATAAAAATCATTTTAATGCGTGTTTCCAGCCAGATCATTATTTTATTATGTCGATAACCTTTTCGCAGTGAAAGCCTTACTCGTCTGAGGTCTGATAGTTACCGCACTGAGCAAATACGCAACCACTCGACCACTTCTACTAAAAACGAAGGAATATGACAAAATTTTAAAAAATACATATGTATATATATATATTGGTTCATTTTATGTATTTAACTTTAACATTTATTTTTGATGGAAGTTTTTTGGTTTCAGCGTCGATTGAGCTAGAAAACTTCTATTTTATTATTTATATTATTTTTATAAAATACTCGCTGTTCCCGGTGGCATCGCTATCCGCACACATGAAACTCCGTCTTCCTCTTACCATCGTGGTAGCTGATATTAACATTTTACATTTTCTATAGCCCATAATTAAAAATACAATAAAAATTACTTCACAACACTGTTTGTGTTAAATGAAAAACCTAATAAACAAACAAAAAAAAGAATTACGCAAATCCATCGTTCGAATCGTGAGATTTTCCCATGGAAAAAAGTAGTTTTTTCCAAATTTTCCAATTTGTCTTTCCATGGAAACCTTTCTCGGACTATTACGAACGTTCTTGTAAAAAAAGAAGCCAAATCAGTTCAGCCGTTCTCAAGTGATGAGCTTACTAACGAACAGCGGGTTTAGGTGAGATGCTCTTACACACATATTCAACAATATCTCTAGTCTAGAGCCCTCCAAAAAAAGCGAACTTATAGGTGGATGAAGCAAATATAAGGTGTAAATATGACTTTGATACATCCAGTAGTAGTAACAGTTAATTTTAACGATACGCACCATGTAACTATCGCGGACAATGTGATGAAACACGTAAAAATATGTCTATTAGCCAACAGCAGCACAACGTGTTTTATTAATTTTGTCTTCTGAACGTAACAATAACAAAAATAAAAATAAATCAACAACAAGTTTGCGGAAAAACCTATAGATTTTAGGATACTTGGGAAAACCTGCAGCAGGTAAAATTTAAAAAAAAGGGTTTTTTTTGCTTTAAGCTCCAAAGGCTATGAATAAAAAATGAATTTGTGCAGCATTAGATAATTTTTATTTTATGTGTGTAGGTACAACAACAGTTATAACAGGTGCTCAAAGTGGCCTCCTTGGATTTGTATGCATGCTGGAGCCCGGTTTTGGATTTCACTGAGATACTTATTGATGCCAACTGCTGCCTCACTTTTTATGACGCTTCGAGAATACGCTCTTCTAATTCACTGAGAGTTGCTCTTTCGATTGAATAAACAAGTTCTTTCATTCTTCCCAATACAAAAAAATCCAATACTGTAAGGTCAGGAGATCTTGCATGCCAGTGAACTGATCCATTTCTTCCTATCCAACGATTACCGTACTCTTCATCTAGAGAATTCTTAACCTCTAGACCATAGTGGGCTGGAGCACCATCCTGTTGAAAACATGATGAAACTAGTTGAATCATATATTAAGGAACACGTTGGGTGCCAAGATCGGCCACGTTTTTTAGAACAAATTATAGTGAAATATATTCCGAACCAAGAGAGTTAGGTGTGTGAAGTTCTGTTGCATATGTAGAGATATTCAATCGAGAAAGATAAATTGATAGTAATCTGACTGCAAGACTTAGAATCAGAAATATTTTCCATGCATTCCACCACGATCAATAAAATCTAAGTTCAATTTTAATTTAAATTCAAAATTTTCATTAAATTACATTAATTTAAAAAAATTGCTCACTCATCGCTGTGATTAGTATCGCGATAGTGTATTGGAATAGATATGCGAATGTTGGAAATGTTAATTACAAATTACACAGGAAAGTAAAACAGTTCACGCCCCTCCCCCGAGTTGTTGTACACTAATCATGTTGTTGATCGCTCCAATGACCTAAACAATAACCGTCAGTAGATGACGGCTGACACGGTTCTTATAAAGTTTACCAAATCGTATTCCTCGATTATTGTGATTTTCGTATCGCTCGCTTTTGTGTTATGTATATGTTTGTGTCGATTTTGATCAGCTGATTATGGTTTACAATCATGGTCCATTATCCAATTATTTATTTGGCGGAAGAGCACTTGGCTTTTGCACAGCACTTTTGGACTTAGTTGTCTACAACTGAAATCATGAAAGACGTTGAAAGACGAAGGACAAACGGCTACCATTCGCTAGGGCAGGAAGCGATGAGTGATAAACCATCATCGACATAGAGTCAAGCGATCGTAGAACTGTTGGCTCCGTTGATATCCTTCGCGATCGGAGGTTACTGTGTCAGGTGGCAATGGAAAATGATACTATAAAATATTTTTGACAAACTACACTAGATATTATATTCCCACTGCCGGTACGATTCCTTCGTCAAACATATGTATAGCTCATGTTCTACCGCTACCAACTGCTATGAAAACGCCTCTAGGTATAGAAAACTTTCTGAAGCATGAAAATTGCCTACCACTCTGGCAGTTCCTGGTATTTTCGAATTAATCTTTCAATCAATCGATCGATCGATCGGCATTAAATATCCTCAGTATGTTGCTGGCACACAAAATATTTATTAAGATGTCACGAACACCCATCAAAGAATGTAAAAGAAATGAATCTTGTTGTTCTTCAGAACAGGCCTCTTGTGTATCTATTGCACATCTAGTTAATAAAAATTATGACCCGATGAAGTGTTTGCTGTTTGTTGATTTTCTCGCAATCGTATAACGTTCGTAAAATTGCTGTAAATTTCGTTTGAATTTTCTTGATTCGTACGTAATAGCTGTATGTAGGTATATCCCCCTCGATATCAATCTCATCATCATTAGATCTGATTTTGTCTGCTTTTTTCTGCCTTCGATTGTATTGTTTCCCATTGTGTTGAGGCGAAGCGAAAACAAAAAAATTGCATCACGCTGTGCCGATTTCTGCCGAAGACCCCGTAACTAGGTCTGTGGGATCTGTTGATTTTGACACCTTTTCACCGTTCCGTACATTTAATTATTTATGGTTTTCCTGATGCGAGCTCTCGTACTCTCCGTAGTTGAGGATGTTGATATAACATCCAAGCGTGTATATGCAGTCCAGAGATGTATACGTTTGCCTGCGATGCTAAATTACATCTCGTGAAACATGACTTTGTGATTTTTTTTCGATTAGCAGTGGGATATCTCCATTATACTTCGGGTTCTGGTTAAATGTGTTTAGGCCACTGTACTCTGCAGTGTGCCGTCTGCCATAGACGCACTTGAAGGCGTGTGAAATTTTTATTATAGTTGCGCACATTATTCGGATAGACAAATGATGGTTTTAATTTGAAAATGGGTCCTTATTGTGTGCTCGATTTTTTAACGAACCATTTCTTGCTAAACAATAGGAAATTGTGTGGTTCGATTGTTCAAATTGTTCGCGATAAGTGCGATTCTATTGTTTGATTATTCTGCAAAGAAATAACTGCTATTTGGCAACAATAACAAAGGACAGACGAGACTATATCATTGTATTCAGACTGCAGATTGTAAAATGACAATTTTTAATGACTCTTATATGAAAAGGTCTTCGACAATTCTTGCTTATGACGATCAATTTTTTCAATCGAATATGTGAAGCAAGTGTCCTGTCACGCTGGTGGGTAAATCTACGTTAACCGTTAACTTAGTTGAAAAGGTCCTCGATAATTCTAACTTATGACAATTTTTTAATTCGAATATGTTAACCAAATGTCCTGTCGGGTTGGTGGGTTTACGGTTTTAATTATGATTTGTTGGGCTATGACTTTTATTAAAAAAACGTTTTTATGATAAAACTTGTAGTTTATTTGAATACGTACTTAATAAGTTCATTTTTTAAAAACATACTTCAAACTTAACACTCTCTTACCTCACAAAAATATGTAATACTTTGCCTTTTTTTTTTGTCGGCCAATGACGACTTATGAATGTTAATCGCGTCTTAGTGCAATAAAAAATGCCACTGACAGTTTTATTCAGCTTCTCCGACGGATAAATTGATAAACTACAAATTTAAATGCAAATGTAAAAATTATCCTGAATCTTCAGTTGGTTTCTTGCAATTTTCATTTTAAATTTTTTTTTGCATTTCGTTAAATAATTCATTGAACGAATTTGTCGCGCGATCGCTCGTGCGAATAATGTTTTTGTGCACCGTCTTCCACAGCGGATTGTTTGCTGGACAATGTTTGGGAATTCACTCATTAGCTTACAAATTTGTTATTCAGTTTCATTCATGAGTTTGTGTCACCTTTGGTTCCATTACGTTCTGTCAAAGCCATTACACCCTGGACGCGTTCGTTATTAATAATTCGATACGTGATCTCGGCCGATCGAACAAAACAGAATCAATCGATAAATCGATATTTTGTTCAAACACATAAATCTGGATCACACGCATCTGCCACCAAAGCAATTTACAAATGTTTTCTTTGTAATAACAATTATCGAAAAAAATCTGTAGAATATTAATTTTTCATCAAATATACGAAGCATACCTTAACAATAATGTTACGACATGCTTTTGGAGCAAATTATTTATGCCAGGAGCTGTTGGGACAAATTTAATTTATTAGACATGTTACAAATACTCAGTCACATATGGGCAAAAATAGCAAATATACCAGAGTATATTCTCAAGTACCAGATGGAACAATTAATAGCAATAGAAACAATTCAAATACAATTAATATGTATGTTTTATGTATAACCTTCGATTGAAATCTGCTCTATATTACATTGTATATTAAGGAAAAACTTTTTATATATGTAGCTGTATCTTCATTGGTAATTGCATAGAAATTGCAAAAAATTTCTTTGTCAAATCGTGTTTCGTCGACAGATTTCTATTTATTATATTGCTAACATTTCGATAAGAAATGGAGCCGCTGCTAATACGTGACATGTACGACGAAGTAATGAACCTATTGATCAAAATACGACCTCAAATTGCTACAGGTAATTCCATAATATGAACTTATAATTTGCAAAATATGAGGTCATGCTGAGGTAAGAACTTACAAAAATAGTTTTTCCTTAATTTATCGTACACTAGCGTATATACCCGGCTGCCCCCACCACACTTTCCCAAATACACTACCTCCACCCAACTGACCAACAAGACCCGCCCCAAGTCCCACCTTAAGATACCAATATTTTTAAATTAGTATTTTTAATGAGGGCGTCGTGGTTCTAGTGGCTAGGGCGTTGAACTTCTTAGCGGGACGTTCAAAGTTCGAATCCCGAAAAAACCAAAAAAAATTTCACATTCCTACCTCTCGCGAATGTCTGATAAACGAACGAGAGTACCATTACGGTTGCCGATGTGGAAGAAAACATCCTGCTAGAACAGAGACAGAGACAGAGTGTTGCTCCCAACCGAAATGTATCAACCGCCCCACCTGGGAAAGACGAAATTGAAGCTGCAATCAAAAACAACAAAACTCAGGGCTCAGACAATTTACCAGCGGAGCTCTTTAAATGCAGCTTTGACATCATTACGCATGGACCAGTCCCAATACTACGTGATACGTGGGGTACCTACAGTACAGATTGTTTGAAGAATGGCGTCATATCGTGACGACCACAAAAAATGGTGGCATTTAAAAAAACTTGACGAGGGATAACATTGCTAAACACAATACAAAATTCATGATCCTGGATCGTATTTCGCCAACAATCCTCATTGCGAACGGAACAGACTTGTGGAGTACCACAAATAATAACCGCTCTAATTCAAGATTTACATAGACGCCAAATGCAGTGTATAAAGGCAAATACAGCACCAAATTTACGATTAACATAGGAGTGCGACAGGGTGCGTTTGATCAAAAATTCTCTTTCTGATTGTCTTAGATGGTGTTATGAAACAAACTAATAACGATACACCGAATGGAATTCAATGGCGACCTTTCCTGAAGTTAATCGATCTCGATTACGCTGACGACATCGGTATGATTGCCCCAACTTTCATAGACATGAAGTTGAAGCTGAAGTTACTGTTCGGTAATCCATAGAAAGTCGGACTAAAATTGAATAAGAGTAAAACAAAATGACCGCGAATAGGAACCCCAGTCCTGACTCCACTGACAATAACCATTTTAAATAATGATATCACCATCGACGAAGTTGAGTTGAGTAGATCTGCTACCTGTTATCTAAAGAAGGAGGCACTGAAGCCGATATAGCATCACAAATAAACTTAACAAAATATGGCGCTCGCGAATAATATCAAGACGCACCAAACTTAACGGCTTCAATTCAAGCGTAAAATCTGTCCTCCTATGGATGCGAAAGTTGGAGACTAACACAATCATCATCAAATAGACTCCAAGTGTTCATCAATAAATTTCTAAGCAGAGTATGTGGAATCTTTTGACCCAACTCGAGCTCCAACGTTGATCTGCTCGAACTAACATCTCTAAGTCCAGCAAAGATTAAAATACGGCGGAAAAAAACGGCAATGGATTAGACACATATTGCGAAAACCGGCAAATGGCATTGCCAAAATTACATTTGAATGGAATACGCAAGGATCCCGAAGACGTAATCGCCCTAGAATGACTTGGACGAGATTCGTAAAAGCAGAATCATCAGGAAGAGGAGTGTGGTTGCAAATTAACGGATTGCCCAGGACAGTCGAGAATGGAGAGAGCTTTTTGTTTCTGCTCTATGCTCCGAATAGGAGCAATATTTATTCTTTATTTTTGTGTTAAATTTTTTTTCACATAATATCTTTATTATATGTAATTATTTACAATGAATAAATATTAAGGAAAGAAACTTATCTACATAAAAAGAAAATTTAATTCTATCTTAAGAACTTTTTCCCGAAAACCAATAACTATTAGGTATCACTTAAAATCTTCACAATGGCAGGGTCATTTTGAAAAAACAAAACAAACCCTTCGAAAAAAGGCAGATATTTCAAATTCTTTAGGTATAGCAAACAACAAATTGAAGAACACATCATAATGAAACGTTATCTTATCTCACCATAATGGAAACATTAAAATTAAAATGCATATAATCATCTCTCAAACCGCACATCATCCGCATCAACATGTATAGATATGACACGCCAGCACAGAAAACGAAGATAAAAAGTCCTGTTCACATATGTAGGTATTAAGGCCGCTATTGTTTGCACATCATACATACGAGTACCTACATACGCAGTAAGAGTAATGGTGCAAGTTCGTTAAGGATATCCATAAAATAACTAGACGCAAACGGACACAACAACAACTGACAATCAGTTTATAATAAAATACAATTACACCAAATGAATTCGTAAATCGAAGCAGCTAATTTGTGCGCACACATACCTATTTACGTATTCGTATATAGGTACCCTCATGTACAGAAGTCCTGCGTGTGCTTCCATGGAAGGAAACACAAATTTAATCTTCTTTTGTATGCGAGTCCGTTCACTGGAACAATGAACAATGAGCGAGTGCTGTACAGTTTCAATGAATGGCATCTTGGTCGTTCGGTCGGTCGGAAGCCATATGTACGAGCTGCTAAGCGGGCAAATTAAATTGGTGCCGCCCATCAAATTGTATCTTAATATCTTTTGTATACCTATGTACCTAACCAGTGAGCACATAAAATTTCAATCCTCTTCATATAGATATCCCTGTTACTCTTTCGCCAATGGCATTTGTTAGACACCAAAGACCGAACACCAGGAAAACCAACAACAATTCCCCTATTACAATGTATCTCGAATGTTTGCGCTACGCACTCCACGCCAGGGAAAGCGGCGCAGCAATATTAGAACGCACCATTGAGACGGCTCGGCTGGTTCGCTTGGGACAGCCCCTTTTTCCAGCTGCACACACACACATTGCCAGTGACTGTGCTCAATGTGGGTACGGGACCGGTTTCAGATCGGTCGCCGTAGCTGCCAGCAATAAGGCCACATGCACCATAGAACGAGTTTCGTTCAAAGCGAAACAAAGTCAAACTTTCCACAGCGCAGCAGATAGGTACATACTTGGTTTGGTGAGACGACTTCGAGTTTAGGTTTATTCTGGCTCCGACTGTCGTTAAGATCGGTCATAGCACGTCGCACGCCGCTTTGTATTTGTATCTGCATATCTAGCGTATAATTTGTTTTGCTTACAAGCGAGTTTCAATCTAAAGTTCAATTAATCTTAATACGTGTATTTTCATACCAAACGAACGGTTTTACGGTAATTACAAGGATTACTAAGTGAATTACTGCAAAAGTCTTAGAGGAGAATTTTACAATTCAAGTGAGAATAAGTTCTTTAAATGAAAGAATCATTGAAAATTTGTTAAAAGTGACAAGTGACAAGATAGTGAAGTGCCAATTAAAAACATTAACATTGAACCTCAAAGGGATATATTTTATTGGTATATCTAGTCGGACGTTAAAATTCAATTTCTGCAAATTTATGACTAAAATGATTCCGCCGGTTCCTACATCTGCTGTGATGATGCCAACGCCAAAACAGAAAATCGGGTTCAGCATTGAATCGATTGTTGGCAACGATGCCAATGCAAATAAAAACACAACTGCAACTACCAATAACCAAATCAACAATAACAACAGCACGTCCAACGGTCCATCGTCGCCACCCCAAACTCCGCCAAGCCTAGGCAATACACACGTCAACAGCCTACATCAGAGCCTCAGCCATCATCATCATCATAATCACCAGAACCACCTGAATCACAACCACCAGCAACAACAGCAGCAACAACAACAGCCGCTAATGCATCACCACCTTCCACACCACATGTCTATTGCTGCTGCCGCCCATCAACACAGCCTCCACCAGCACATCCTGCAGCAACAGACCTCACCCAAGTCCACTTCGTCGACGGAACATCCATCTCCTATCCGCCATGACATCCAGGATATCATCAATCGTCTGCACAATTCCGCAGCAGCGGCAAATCTATCCAACTCATCATACAGTCCCCCCCATCAGACGCGACTCTCACCTGAGGATCCTATAATGCACCTCAAGCGTGAACGATCTCCTGTCCCATCATCCGTTCAGCAGCAAATGAATCCCGCTCAGCGTCACCAACCGCCGCACACACCACCACAGTCAGTTTCGCCGCAATCATCGCATCCCTCATCACCACCTGTTATGATGGGCTCCAGCCCGTCGGGTCCCCAAAATTACTCCAAAGGACCCATTATGATGCCGGTAATGCCACCAGCTGGACTTGTTCGGCCATTTCCCGTCGGACCTCCACCACCGCCACAGCAAAACATGCCCGACATCAAAGCCTTGCCACCATACATCAATGCCCCACCAGAGATGCAACAACAACACAATCCACACCTATTGGCAGCGGCACAATTCCAAATGGCTGCCGCCTTACAAGCGGGGCATGTATTGGGACCTGCAGCTGCTGCTGCAGCGGCCGCCGGCTTGCCACCACATTCGCCGTTCTTGACAAACCCCTCTGCAATGCCACGCGAAAGCTACCCACTGTACCCATGGCTGCTCAGTCGCCACGGAAGGATTTTCCCCCATCGTTTCCCAGGAAGTAAGTTGTTGATTATTTTCTAAAAAAAAAAGTTAATTTTTTTCAAAAAAAAAACAATTGGTTTCGGGCTGAACATTAGTATCTGTCAGATTTACGCAATAACAACAAAATTGTTGTTGTATAATATCTAATGACTGTTTTGTTGCCAATGATTCTTTCTCTCTAATTGGGGTTTTAACCGACGGCTAAGCGCAATCAATTCGAAACAAATTTGCATATTTTCTCCGTAAATCGCCAGTTCGTTTATTGCTAATTAGACTTCGGATGGCTATTAACAACAAAATGAATCCAATTTGCAATAAATTTATGCAAATTTCTCGCAACTCGTGAATAGACATTCCGGTTTGTAAAAAAACATAAACATTTGAGTTCTTTGCGATTTGTTGTTTTTTTTCCCTTAAAGTACGATCGTTGTGTGATTTACTGTAAACGCATTTTTTAATTAAATTACTAACAACATCTTTTCCCTTCTGCTTTTAGATTTCCTCTTGCAACCGTTCCGTAAGCCCAAAAGAATTCGCACTGCATTTTCGCCGTCACAACTGCTGAAGCTGGAGCACGCCTTCGAGAGCAACCAATATGTGGTTGGTGCCGAGCGCAAGGCTTTGGCCCAATCCCTGAATCTTTCCGAGACCCAAGTCAAGGTTTGGTTCCAAAATCGCCGAACGAAACACAAGCGAATGCAGCAAGAGGACGAAAAGGGACCCAATGGTAGCGGCTCCTCCGACAAGAACTCACAAAACGCCAGCTGCGACGAGGATGACGATGAACTTATCGACATGGAAATGGACGATTGTCCCAGTGACGATGATCTTGATGCGAGTCATTAAGACCAGCTATGAACTGTTAAATGCCACTCCTGTGTTTAAAAATAATCCTCGCGAGGCTCAATTGGAGTTCCTTCCGGAAGCCCACTTCTCAAATAGAAACGATGACGGTGTACATTTTCGATGACTATAGCTAAGATTTTTTAGTTCTGTTTTGTGATATAAATATTTAGTTTTAGTATATAGTACGTTTGTGTGTATATGTATATAGGATACAGAGATTAATTATTTTATGTACATTTTGTAAAAGTTAGTATCAACAACTAATTGCGGGCAATAGTAAGCGAAGTGAATGCAAAAGCTACAAAATTCTGTAAAAAAAAACCCTTGAGCCTTTGTGCAACAAAAAAGCGGCTTACTTATCCGCATCCCAAAACCTATTTTCTGTGCCAAATTTTTCCTATTGGATCATGGATAAACGAAGTTTTTTTTTAACTTAAATATTTCCATTGCGCGGGCTGCACTTTCTCAAACTTGTCGCTCTCCCCGATCGTATATTATGTAAAAAAAGAGATAACATTAGAAATTAGTTTTAAGATAAATGTTTAGTACGTTTGGATATAAGTATTTAATTGAATTTAAATGAATTTACTGTTAAGGAAACAAAAACAGAAAACCAAAAAAAAAAACACAAAATAAAACGACAAAATAATTAATTAGAAAATTTTAAATATCTGATTTTTCCTAATTGCCAACTTTTTTGAAGGTAAACAATGATGCAAGCAATATGCCGGAAGTAATGTTTAAATTTTTTTAATTGATATTAAGGAGTGTTGGTGTAATAAATCAGAGATACTCGTACTTAATCGTCGTGAGAGGGTTAACATATAGGAGAGCAATTATACAATTGTATCTCCATGGCAATTTTTTTTTTAAATTTAGAATCTGTGCCGTGGCTCTAGTAGTTAGTGCGTTGGACTTCTAAGCAGGAGGTTCGAAGTTCGAATCCCAGAAACACCAAAAGTATTTTTCATGGTCGTTATTAATAACTTGTCACGGAAAGCTTCTCAACTTGCCTTTCGGATACGGCAAGTTGTGGGCCCCTTCCAATTCTGTACAAAAATATAATACGCATAACACGAATGGTCGTGATAAGCTAGGCCTTAGACCGTAATGGTCTGTCACTCCAAATATTATTGTTACGAGAACTTATGCTGGGTGCTTCTTAGCGGCGAGCAGAAGATTCAACAAATTCACAAGCTCTAAGTAGTGCAGTCCAATGAGGCAACCGATGTTACTGTACCAGAAACAGGAGTACCTACCATTGTATATAGGGTCAAAAAAGCTTATTACAGTCTTTCAGTACTCTTAAAAGCCATGTTATGCTTAGGATAACAACAATCAATTTACTGCTCTATAAGACAGTGGTCATACCTACCAGGAGTTAAATGGATTCAAGGGAGGAGTGTTCAGCACTCCGACTATTGCGAAGAGCTGTTGCTGCATGCGTGAGTAATGACGAGATTGGAGACGTGGTTAATGCGAAATGGATATAGATTTTTGCAGGGAGATCATCTACTCTACCCAAGTTTACCGAGCTTAACTTTTTATATCAAATCAATATCGCGCTAGTGAACGTAGATCGAGTTATTGTAGAGTCTTCGCACTTACTCACAGCGTCGGTAACAGATCTTTACAAGGCTTTCTATCGCAAGGTCGTTATACTTTTTGATGAACTTTTGGCTTCCATGTACCTGCTCGGAAAGATATTTGGGGTAGAATTTATAGGACATAACTGCAGGGCAGACAACGCATTCGCTAGAAGTATGACGTAATTCAGAATTCCTGAAGTTTAGGGATGCCAAACTGGATGACATCGGGTTGGAATTTGGTATTGGAAAGACGGAATAACCAAACATTGATTGTACTTTAAAAGGTATTAGAATTAATGATGATTGACTGTTCAAGTTCGATAGCGCAATTCAAAAGTAAGAAAATTTTACCCGGATCCTTAATATATGTTGGACACAGAAAAAACTTTAAGTTTTTCTGCAAAAACTAACTATACTCAAAAGCTAATTTTCATAATCAAATTTAATTTTTACGAATTTCGTGTATGTAACATACACGGAAATAATAAACGCCGGAACAATTTGAAAATCAAAAGTCAGAAATGCTAAATATATTAATACCAAAAGTATCACTATCGCATCTACTTGCTCTTAGAAACCAGACATCTATGGAACAATGAGCAAGGTTATCTTGACTTCAGTAATTATGCAATTAGTATCCTCGCTTAAATGGCAGGTTAGTAATATTTATTCATATTGGACGAAATTAACTGACGACCGTGCTAATTGAATAGGCATCCTATCACTCTCAACTGCATAGCAGATGCTAAAATATATCGATGTCTGTCCATCTCATATTCAAATGCACCCAGTGAAGGTTTTCTGTGGACGTACAATCTGTAACAAACAAGTGCCAAGCTCAAAACTGGTATTCCACATGGAAGCCAACTGGGGCCTTTACGTTTCATTCTTAAGTAGAGGTATCTTTCTCAATACATACATAGGTTATTGCATATGATAGTGACTCTTTTATTCCTTCTTCGCAACTACTTGCAACTAGGATGAAATAAGGAATATATACATTTGAATAATGAAGATGCCTTTTGGAGAGCAATCCCTTTACCCACCACTGTGAAAGTGTAGAGTTAAATGTTCACCATCTTTAAAGCAATATACAAATTTTTAATAGACTTACAATACTTTAACGGCTTTGTTTGCTCACCATTTGGAAGGTTTCGAAAGGGAGATTGCTTATGATTCTTATATTAATTATTAATGCATTTAACTGCCGACGATCCACAAATATTTTACGATATCGTATCCTCCTCCAGCGTGTAATTAAACAAGGAAATCCATCAGACAATCAACATATGCCAGATTCAGATAAAAACCGAAAGAAAAAACTCAATTAATCCGAAACAATAACAAAAAACAAACCAGACCCATAACCAAGTGTGTCTTACATTGTTAATAATTTGACTGGCATCACATACCCATACAAACAAAAATACAGACAATCAGAGATCAGGTAATTTATCCAAATTGGATTACTTAATTTTTGTTGTTGTTGTTGTTTTGTGTTGCTGTCTTACTTTTGTGGTTGAAGTAAGGAAAGCATGAAACATTTTCATTGATCTAACAATCCCAGTATTCGAAAAATGTATATGATTTCTGAGAATTCGTCCAAAATGCTTGTAGCTCCTCGATAGTGCCCGGCTGCTACACCTCGTTGCTCCCATCCGAATGTTGTGAATGTACCGGTTTTGTTGCTGGCGCGATGTTGACTGTTGCTGTTGCGCCGACGAAATGTGGGTGTAATTTATTATTAATTATTGAAGCCTTAAGGCTACTCCATGCCACGCTACGCCACTATTAGGCACGCAACGTACAACGCACTCGGCTATCATGCAACATCTTGGGTATCTGTTCTGATTTTGTTATTCCCGATTCGATTTGACTGAATTTCGTTTACCTGCTTCGAGGTGTGGATGGCCTGAATGTTCTGTCGAAGAGAACAGGTAGTACTTCAGGTACACCATTGTTTACAGCGTATATACAGACGTGTACGTCTATCACGGAGCCAATTTCTTGTCGATTAGATCGTGTATTTTGTGGATTAAGTATCCATAAAATAAATGTAATGTTTTTGTATCTCAATATGGGACGCGACGCACGGTGATGTGATTAAAATCAGTTGGTGGCGAGGCAAGGGAGTGAGCGTACTGGACATGTCACATTAATTGTATTTGTGTGCCCATTGTTGAATGTAACTTTTTACCAAGAATTAAGAAACAATAATTTGATGTGTTGATAGAGAACAATGCTATGGTAGGTGATATGTAATAATTATTTAATCAATATGAATCTTGGACTTTATATGTGAATCAACTGAATAGCAAATGGTAAAAAGGAATATATTTTTAAGTATTCCTCGATTTACTTCTTTTACAAACTTTGTTTACAAACACAAGAATCTGCAATCTTAAAATGAACGGGAATATTTTATAAAGGAATGTCATATACGTCTGAGGTGCATTTATTATTTCTACACTGCTAAGCGCACGAAGATTTGGGACGAATATAGTTCGTCCTTACAGAGTACAACACTAAATTAAGACGATTCAAACGTGCCTTATGGAAGAAATGCCGCGGAAACATTGTCGAAATGCCAGTAGCTCCACCGATTGCACCTACACGTCAGAATGTGAGGATACAATCAGAACCCTTCTCGACGCATCTGTCAAAAGGGTCTGTATTACTAGTAGGGAAAAGGCCTACCGAGCTGCGTAATTCATACAGCCCTATAAGTCTAACATAATTTGTCCTCAAAACCATGGAGAGACCTATTGATGTTCATATTAGAGGACTTTTAGAATTGTCTACCCCTCTGCAATCAAGTCAGTTTGAGTACAGAAAAGGCAAAAGCACAGAAGCACTATCTTGTCAGAACTAGTAGTCTAAATCATAAAACGATACATTGGATAGCGTATGCGGCCATCGTTTGGTGGCCGAATGTTCTTGAACGGGCAACGGCAACTAAGCTTCAGAAGCTACAAAGAGCTGCTTGTCTATATTAACGGGTGTCATGCGCACCTGCCCTATTACAGCACTAGAAGCTGCTGAAGGGATTTCAACCCTGCCAAACTTCGCTAGGAAAACTGTTGCTAGTTGCGCTATCAAGCTGCAGAATACGAGAGAGAACCGGATGACTATGTGGGTCACCTGAAAATTCTTGACTCAATTCCTGAAATAGACATGTTCTGCACTATCCCCGACATTATGGTTAGGGAGCACTGTTTCGGAAGGAATTTTGAGGTAGAAATATTGGACCGGGTAAACTGGTGCAAGGGTGTTCCGGTACTGCACGCTAGAGGTCTAGTCTGGTTCACAGATGGATAGAAGTTGGACCAAAGTCTCGATACCAATGGGAAAAAGTCCCTCGGTTTTCCAGGCGGAAATACATGCCATTGAGCTCTGTGCCGGGATTAACATTAATAAAGGAATTAAAGGCGCGAGAATATATATCTTTTCGGCTAGCCAGGCAGTACTTAATGCGCTGTCGTCCAATTTAATGGAGTCAATATCAGTCAAAAACTCTTACGATGCACTGCAATCCTTTGCCAGACACAACAAAGTGTAACTCGGCAACTGTAACTGTAACTAATTGCAGGCAACGAATCTGCATATGAACTAGCTAGACCACATAAACACCCTGCGGATCATTATTGAATGAATATTATTGTTATTATTATTATTATTCTACATTAAATCATAAGAAAAAAATGCGTTAAAACAAAAGGTTCACACTATCATTGCATGACTGCCGTTTTTTACGCAGTTTTTTTTCCACAGAGGCTTACAAATAATACAATATGTACAGCCACAAAGTGAACCCAACAAAACTCTTAACGCACCTATTTTACGCGCATACATAGCTTCTAAACACCCCCCCCCATGACAGAAGAGAGAAATCTAAACCTTAAAATTGAAAACCAGATTCGAAGTTGTATTCCAGATTTATTGCGCCAGATTGCCAGTCATAACTATAAGAGCCTCCAGGATAAATCCAGCAAAGGTTTATAAGATCGTATTAACAGATGAAACAAATGAAAATGAATGAAAACGTTGCGTCAAACGTTAAGATCGAAATAATTCAAATTAAGTTTAGTCACATTAAGTGAAATGTTATAGCGAACATCCGTTGAGTAAAATAAAGTAAACCGTCAAGCGCGTCACAATCACACTATACACACAACGTTTGGTTAAAAGTCGTTAGAGCTGCAATCCAATTAAGCCGCAGCTTCTTGAGGCCCAATGTGTAAAACAGACAAAATAATCGTAAAGAACCTTAAATGAAGTGCCATTCGTTGTTACAACAAACGACGACAAAATCTAATTTGCATATCATTTTGTTTTGCTGCCGAAAATCTGCCCTAGAAGAATAGCTCCAGATTAATTAATGATATCACTGATAATAAGATGATAACCCTTGCCTTTAATTCGTTGATGATAAATTCGCATATTAAAGGCCTGCCTATATAACCCCAATGCGTAGAAATGAAATGAAATAAAATGATCTTAAAAAAATTGATACACTCCAATTACAAGAAACCTGGCAGTGTAGTTCCTCATCACGTACTCGTACATCACACAACGATCGAGTGAATATACAACAACACAACTCACGCACGGACAAGAGGCAAAAGACGTATCAGAAAACAGATTAGTTTCCATCCCATATCAGGGTAATTATGGTTAAATAAGATAGCGATCTTGTTCCATGGTGACATTTATTTATTTTATTTAATTTCGTGTATTAATCTTCCAGGAAACCTGAGCGATAACCGAACGTGCAGTTCCACGGAAGACAACCGAACAGAACATCGCAGCAACAGCAATGAGCCCATCAACCATTCTCTGACCAGTCATCAGAGGTACATTGTGCATCGTACACCATCCAGTGTGATCTTCACCTCTCCTTGCTCGTCATGTCCACGGAAATTATACTGGTTGGCTCTATATGTGATGGTAAGAAGGTTGTTTCCGTCGTCGCGTTGATGATCATGATCACAGTCACCATCACCATCACCATCACCATCACCATCACCTTCATCATCATGATCATCATCACCTTCACGCAACACACACATACATACAAGGCATTAATTTACCAAAAGATGCGTCCGCGTCCAAACGATTGAACAAACTAACAACTGAAGATCAATGATGCCAAAATGTTTGATGACAATAATTTTTAATTTACCAAAACACAAAAAGAGAAAACGACGAATATCCAAACCAAAAGAAGACATCTCTCTACTTCTTCGCATACTTTGGATGATGTCGCAGACTCCGAGCACGACTGTGCATTTCATGTCTGTTGCTTCGTCGTGGTCATTTCGCCGTCACATCATTTGCGTAAAAATGTTGATGTCGATCATTAGACAGGTTAATTGGCCAGCATGACTACATGTTGTTAATATATGTAAAAACGGCAATAAGAAGATGAGGAAAAAACGAACTGCGATCAAGAAAACAACCCAACACAGCACAAAATCCCCAAGCTATCGATCGGTCAGTACATTTATCCATCGATGGACGTTTGTCGAAGTCCATCGTTCATTCCGCGGATGGCCGCTGGATGTCCGGGAGGAAGGAAGATAGGATCGCCGTTCTCATCCGTAGCACGCACACCACCTGTAGCTTATCTTGTTCGGAGCGATGTTATATGATCGAAGCAAGTGCGAAAAAATACAGAATCACACCAACCAAGATGTTTCCTACAAGACGAACACGATCAGTCTGCGCAGCCATGAGACTGACTGGACATAGTACCTTTATTATCTAAATAAAGCTGTCTGCTTGCGCCTAACTCCTTCTGCGGTCGTCCTTGTATTATGAGAAGTGTTTTTTCTCATCTGCTGTGGAAGAGTTTTGTCAACCTGCAAAGATCATCAGTATCGCCCATCGATCAGCTCCGTTTCGCGTCAGATTTTCGTGGCAATTTCAACAAATTTTTCTGCTCAGCACTTGGATTTTATATGTTCCCTAATGAGTTGGTAAATTAATGTGCATTTATTTTTGCACCTCAATTGAGTTGCTTAACTTAAGCTTAAGTTCTAGCACAGTCGTTTAACTAAATAAAGTTGTACAGTAATTTGAAGATATGCCAAGCAGCAAGCAGCAAACCTTTCAAGATAATAGATTTTGTGATCGAATTAAACATTAAAACAAACATAAAAGTTCGGGTGTCCATGGCAGTCCGACAATGGATCGCTCATCATTATACAGAGCATGTCACAAGGGTTTCACCTTTTCAAAGGAATGTGTCATCGAGAGATGATATCTTCGTGCGTTTTGAATGACTCCTTTCACAAAAAAGACAAATTCCAGAATTTTTCATGAATATCCTCAATTTCGTGTTAAAAAGATATGAACAACAAGTGAATGACAATTATCCTTTAGAAAATATTACATTACCACAAACTCTCTATTGGTCTTCTATTAATTATCTGTTGTGTCAACTCACATCACATGTTTAGACAATTTCCACGGATATTAGATTATCTGGAATCTTATCTTATATTAATCGACAATTGAGCTGCGCCCGGTTGCCCACCAGGAGTTCATTGTTTTTGATCGATGTCCATCTGAACCTAAAGTAAAGAAATATCCTACTAGAATAGAACAGAAGGTTAATTTTCTTGAACACTAATTCCCAGTATGAGCAGTGAAGTTTTCCTCTACTGTACCTTTTCATTTTTTTGTTCTTGATTTTGAGCAAACATTAGGTGACATACGAAAGAACTGTTATACCGGTTTTTCTACAACAGAGGTAGGCTTCTTTTTATATTTCATATAACAAAGATTCAGATAAGGATGAAGGTAACAACAGTGCACTTTTTGAATTTTATTTGTTTTTGTGATTGTTTTTCTCGTGATGACGATCTGGGGTACTACTTATTATGTCCCTTCTTGGGTTGTTTCTTATACGTATTCCAAAGTTGACCATTTCTGTTCCAGAGCACAAGTGTCACTTTATTCGCAGGTAGATGCTGTTCGGTACGTGAGAGTGCAGGTACATGTCATCTGTGAAAATGATATTTGTAATAAACGTCCTTAGGAGTAAAAAATAAAACTACAGTTATGTAAAGCAATTGTTTCAATGAAAATAAAAACTAATATTAATGACATAAATAGAAGACTTCTGACAACTGTTGTTGTTTCCGTTTGACTGCAGAACAAGACTTCACAATTATCCTAATTATCCACTTAAGTTTATTCCATCTATATGCCTAATAACACAATATTTCCAAATATATAAATTTTTAATTTTACTTTTCATGCCCTATGCCCGTTTGTTTTCTTTTTTTTTTCTGATGAGAATGTTATTTACATCCTTGAAGATTGGCATCAGTGCACCTTTATCGTTACGACTACTGTCTCAAGTGGAGTATTTTGAAGGTGAACCACTATCATAACAATATAATTTAAAGATCAATGCTTGTAAAAATTAATTGGATATATGGGAAACGAAGAGACATAGTAAATTATGCCAACTCACGCAAAGGACACTTCAGAAGGTCTGGCGATGTTTCACAATATTTATTTGCTTAGTGGCTCAATTAGAAATTATGTTAAAACCAGCAAGAAAAACTTCAAAAACTACATTAATTGAAAGGTTTCATCGTTTGTCAGTTGAAGTGCGCTGAATGCGCTGAAGACAACATTAGATTTAGATTTTAGGGCGTGCTGTCGCCGAAAATAAAGTCTCGTTCAATGACAAAACACTAAAAAAATGCTTAGTGTTATTTCGTTTCTAAATAAAGATATTAAAATTCGACAATTTTTCATTTAAAATTCACTAAACATATGTAGCAATTTGGTCGGTCAAAACAAAAGACTTAAGCAACATACTCGGTTTTTACACAAAAATTTTTATTTTTGATAAAAAAAAGTTTTATTTAAAAACACAAAATAACCTCTACTACTGAGTTTTAAAAGCAATTAAATTATCTGATATACCAAAATTCAGCGTAATATATTGTCACCAAAAGAAATCATAGCTCTGCACCACACCCATGATCAGCGCGCTCCTATTCATATTCAGTTTAAAAAAAAACTCTGCTATTAAAAGTACCTTCGTCATCAATTGAATTGTGACGAAATGTCTTTACCTGATGAAAACGCGGCGGAGCGGAAATGAGCCAAATTTAAATACAATATTACGATTTAATTCGAAGATAACGCGATTTCGGAGATTGTAATTACATACGAGTATGTCTATCAGTTGGTCTAGCTCTACGTCGCCAGCTGTCGCGACACACCGACGCAAGCCGCAAAACGACAGTATCTTTACGCATATATATCATTAGAAACTTATATTTATCAAAGCGACAGTTTCACTTATATTTGTGGGTGTGCAAATTGCCTGTCATGTAAATATTGCGAGTATTTAATAATTCATATTGTGGTGTATGACATAAACTCTGACTGTGGACGGAAGAGACCAGTCGGCTTTTGATTAATGAAACGGGTTAATGTGAAAACTAATTAAACAATTAATTGTAACATGTAAAGTAATATTACACTTTGAATTAATTTATTGCTTTATGTAAAACATAATGAATAAAACTATGAGGCATAAGTAATTAAAATAGATACACATTCTTATTTATTTTGTTTGTTTGGGACTGAATGAACTCCTAGTTTTGTGAAAAGAAATTATGTCAATAAATTACAATGTTATCACTTTTGGATCATATTTTCTTGGCATATTGGTTCATTGGTTATATTGCGTCTATTCATTTATCTCGCATTATGACAACAAAAGCGTTCGCTTGTGCTTTTTGCGTATATGTTTCATTAGATCATTAGTTCATTTAATTATTTAATTAAGATTAACTTGAGATGGACAATGGTAAGTCGTGGCATGTGATTATCAAATAGTCTATAATTTGAAATTTCTGATTGTAATGAATATTTTGAATCACTTCTGCAATGCACAAAAAATCATCAATTACTGTTGCAGTTTCGCTTGTTTTTGTGGTGGGTGAATTTGCCAATGAACTTTATCCAAAAGAAGCCATCATTAACAAACAACTATTCACATCGATGCCATCAGATTTTGAAATGTCATTATTTATATCACCAAGAACAATATAATACTTGCATTAAATTTTTTGCTAATAAGCAGCTAAGAATGCTTTAATGTCTTTTATGATGTCGACAAACACAAATAAAACATAGCTATTCTGCTATTGGTGAACAATTAACTTTAACAATATCAGCTACGTGATCATTTAAAGCCTGAACATTATCTTTCAAATAAGCAGTAATTATTGTTGAAACGGTCCATGATATGGTAGTAAGGAAATGAGAAGATCACTGGATTAGAGTTTGAATGAAAAAAAAGATCCGGTTATATTTTATATGGATCGAAATGTGTACGCATTTTGTCAACATTTATGCTTAACCTATTGGAGTTTTGTTCGTTTAATTTGTGTTTCTTTTCTTTGAAGAGTTGGTGTTATTGCGTAATTCAAAGAGTATAATACGAGTATATGAAATCTGTAAATAATGTTCAAGGCGTGTCTCAGATGGATGATAATTATGCGCCAAATCGATTTTTAAGGTAATTTTTGAAATTCGGGATATTTTTAATAACTTGTGAGTCTATAATCTGATCATAAATGAGGAAAAATGCGATAGAATGACAGCTCAGTATTAAGTCGTACTTTATTATCATAACTTCCCTTCCAAAAATATACATGTTGCAATTGTGACTTCATAAAATATATTCTAACGCTTAAGCGATAAACTTAGATCTCCTATTAAAATGCATTCAACAATATTACTAAATAACATGTAGTATGTTTTATTTATTGCTTGTCCAACCTGTCAGTTTATAAAAATTGCGTTTTTCTGAATATTTGTTATGAAACTCTGTTTATACTCATATTAATATAAATGACCTGGTGTCGTGTAAGTTAAGCTATGAACATTTTTATTGCAGATCTCATTACCATTTTGAAAAAATTTATTAAATTAATTAATGTTACAGTTTCACTATGATCACATAAATTAAAAAAATTTGTGCCAATAGGAATTTAAATTAAAAGCTGTAATTACATCTGCACCTATAACTTTTCAATATAGCTTTGGAACAATGGTGAGTTTGGTTAAGCGACCGGATCAAGCGTAGGGATAGAGATAAAATTGAAGTTGTAACATACCCTCAATATTGTATTAATAAACGATTTTGAATTTTTGAATTAATTTCTATTAAACTGATAACCCTTCCTAAAAGCTAATTTTTGATAGCAAAAACAACAAAAACTATTGTGCAAAACATTCACTACCTATCTGAATTTCTGTAAAAGCATCAATGCAACTAAAAATTACAACTCATTTCACTCACTCATGTATGTGCTTCAGAGCGTGCAGTTCTCAACGCAAACGCGAGTTAAATGCTACGTTGGATATCTTTATTTAGCCATCTTATGTCTTACAGTAGTTGCAATTACATTTACTGTATTTTTTCTATTATTATTGTAGCTACTTATATTTGTAATTAAAGGTATTTGCGGTGCATGTCACATTAATCATTTAGTTAATTGCCCTTTTAATTGTACGTTGTTGTGTGGTTTGAAAGGTGAATGATTTTCACGAAGAAACATATTGAGGTGGGGAACATATAACACATTTTTTTTAAATGCATTAAGACGCAAAGGAATTTCAGCGCTACATAAAAGGCACTTCCTATTACGATTATATAGTGGAACGGACACTTTGGTACTTTACAGCACATTAGATGTCTCCATCATAGAACAAAATACAAGTCCACATTGGATAAGTAATTTCATAAAAACTAGAAGTACATTCATGTTGAAGAACCTTTTATAGATATATCAATATGCTTGTTATCAGCAGTTGGGTAGGCGAATTGTTGAATCTATTATCCTTTTTTGTGTTTCAAAAAACCTTCTTCTCTATTACTGTAGGGCAATGTTATTGTAAATTTGATCAACAACAATAATCTGCATTGCACAGTTAATTAATCGTTGGGATTTCATCTCATCTACCAAACCTTCATATAATGGCGAACCACGATGCAATCCTGATCTGGAAAAATCAACAATCATTGCCTGAATAACACACATGCACCTAAGTACAGTTTAGCTTACGACTTTGTTAATTGGATCTGATCGACCCTCAATAGGAGCTTACACATAGTCCGTGTGGAATGTTTATTTACCTTTTAAGGACAACTACATCAGCCACTACAACTACCCTAATAATTTGTCTCTGATATTGACAACCATTTACAAAAGTGCACGTTAAGCGAACTGAATTACTTTCCTCTCTATAACTGTATGCATTTGAACACCTTGCCTACTAAATCCCGGTTCGTAAAACCTTAAAACAACAGTCAGCAGTTAAGCTCATTCGCATGTGGACAAAGTGCAGGATTGATCTCTTTTGATATTGGATATTAGAAAATCCTTAAGAATAACACAAAACAATCAAACAATAGGACACAGGGTTTTCGATAGGGTTGCTCCTTGAGAGAGAGTCAGTGATCTTCACATAGTACGCGTTTTAATCTTGTTTCCCAAAGCAAAGGTAGTAGTGTATATAATGTATTTTGAATGAAGGTATCAAACTAACAGGATTACGGATTGAGGAACAAGATAATCCTTTCCTTAACTTTTCAAATCTTGTTACTACTGCCGCAGCTAAGCTAGGGGAAAATTGCGAAAAAGGATCGAACCAAAAAAACACAACCGCATCACCACAATGTGCATTGCATTTCATTGTTTGGCCTTTAATTTTCTCTCTTACACAGAGTTTTGGGTGCCATAAATGATTACTGTACAATAGTCGACGATCACGGCTTGCATAGGTAAAATCTGGAAAAGAGTTGAGTTGACTTATGTACTGACTTCTCCAGCACCTCTAGCTAGAGCATTTTGTAAAGACAAATGTGGCAGCGTCCCGGAAAATACAACACAATGATAAGGAGGTTGGTGAAAAAGGATAAACATTTGAATCTAATAATAATTTCCATGAACTGAATTATGGTGATTGGTGATAATGCAAACGAAACTTTCTCAGTTGGATTGTCTGACAGCATGAGGTGACATATTGGCTCTCATCGGCAAAAAAGAATTCCTCTCGAACCGTCAGAATCTTTATCTGTGTGGGTTTCCTGCTGCGATCTTGCTACGACTTACTTAACAGTACAGTTGAGGTTGAGGTTGATGCTTCTGCAAGAGAGGCGTTGACCGAATTTAATTAATACGAGAATGTTATTTTCTTATTTTCTTAGCACGTAACACTGCCCACAATACAGTTTAGGGATTTGTTATTGGGTGTATAAACCGATGATTAGAATTTCTTAAAATAACAATAAAGAAGGGTGAATATACCATTTTTTTATTAAGTAAGAATGTAATGAAAAATCAAATTTTGTCTCTCAAATTTCAGAAGAAAAATAAGACATTTGTTAGTATGACACAAACAAAAAGTGTTGTCTATCGGAGATACACATGTGTATTAAATTTGAAGAAAATCGGGTTAATTTTTTTAAAAAAAGTTATGGGATCCCAAGAACCTAGGCCCGGGGTCTCCAAAATTTTTACATAAAGGGTTGTATATCGGACATACACATGTGTATAAAATTTGAAGAAAATCGAGTAAAATTTTGTAAAATATTTGTATGGGAGCCCCCCGACCCCGAGGCCCTAGAGGCCCCAAATTTTAATAGATATAGTGTTGTCATCGGAGATATGCATGTGTGCAAAATTTCAATAAAATAGGACTTTGGGAAGTGGGTTAAAAGTTGATCGCAAGATTCCCACGACAAACCCACAAACAAACAAACAAACACACAAACACACGAGCACGCGAAGTTAATATAGAGAATTTGAAAATGAAATGCTGTTCGTTGGTAACCGTATCACTTGAGAATGCGTATACCGATTTGGCTCAATTTTATTCTATAATGCCATAGTCCGAATAAAAATTAGAAAATATGCCCGGAAAATTCGAAAAAAAATTGAAAGTTTGTCTTTCATAGGACCATAACTCACGACTCGAACGATGGATTTGCCTAATTCTTTTTTTGTTTTGTTCGTTATGGTTCTGGGTAAGAAAGATAATGGAAAGAAATAGGAAAAAATAAAGAAAAGTCGAAAATTGCGGATAAACAGCAAAAATCAAAAACAACACTATGCACATAACTGACGATAGGAACGACATATTTGGTTGATTCTTTTTTTGTTATGTTCGTTACGTTCCCGGAGATATTTTTAGCAAAAGTGTTGGAAATCAGCATCGTTTGTTTACGAGCCAGGCAACATAAAAAGACCTCCGAAAGAACGTCACAAGACTCCAAAACACCCACAAAAGACCCCAAAAAGACTCCAAAAAGACCTCAAAAAGACCGAAAGAAGGCCACTAAAAGACCAACAAAAGAATCATAAAAGACCTCCAAAAAATCATTAAAGACCCCCGAAAGATCCTTAAAAGACCCTCAAAGGACACCGAAAACCTTCAAACGTTCCTCAAAAGACTTCCCAAAAGACCTCAAAAAGACCCTCAAAATACCCACAAAGGACCCACAAAGGACCTCCTCCCCAAAAGACCCCCAAAAACCCCGAAAAGACCCCCAAAAGACCTTCAAAAGACTCCCAGAAGATCCCCAAAAGAACGCTCAAAGACCCCCAAGAGACCACCAAAAGGCCAACGAAAGAATCATAAAAGAATCTTTAAAAACGCCCAAAAGATCCTCAAAGGACTCCCAAAGGACGCCCAAAAATTTTCAAAAGATTTTCCAAAGACTTCCCAAAAGACCCTCAAAAGACCCCCGAAAGACCCTCAAAACTCCTCCAAAAGCCCCTCAAAAGACTCCATAGAGGACCCTCATTTCAAATAGCTCTTAAAAAATTAATAAAACGATCACAAACAAACAGAGTTGATGCTATATGTAAGGTAAAGCATTCAAGCGATTTCCATTTCTGATTGAAATTATATTTATTTAAATAGGAAAGCCAATGAATCACATCACCAAGCCGATTATAACTTATGCGATTACCCGGAGACTGTATGATTAAAACGTTTTGCTTTGCAGTTGTGCGAAACCCCCGCACATTAAAGACCATTAGCTAGCAAGCTATAAGCGCTTATCTAACCGGGGAATATTTAAATATTAACTTCAAGTCATAGCTCACGTTAATAAATCATTCAATTTGCGACATTATCACGTTAATAGTATCATTTTCGATTTGATATTGTGTTTGGGAGTGGATCGAATCTGCGGTCGCAGTCAAAGTCGCTTCCACGTTCGCTCAGATACATCTGTTGAATGTTATTAATTTTTCATTTCTCTCGTGAACGGCCCAAGATATGACATTAATTGAAATTAATATTGATTCGTTGTAAATATATGTTTGTCGAGGATAAGACACGCGAATGTCTATACAGAAACGTTCGTTCTGGTGTTAAAGACACTCATTAAGTCATATGCCAAATAGCTAAAGGACTAATTAACGTAGAATGCACATTTAAATGGTTTTTTAATTTATGATTGAGATTTAATTGGGGGAAGAGTAAAATTATTTTGATACCAAGCTTTCTCATGGGGATTTTATTCACTATAATTTGCTTAACGGTCATTATTTAATCGTGATCATGATTATTATTTTATTGACTAGAAGCTAGCAGTCGTAAAACTACAGCAATATCGTTTGCGGTATACGACGTAGTTATAAGCGTATATTAAAGGAGCGCCATATACAAAAGATGTACGATTTGCCCAATTCTCGACATTCTATCTAAAATCTGAAAACTTATTAATAATTTTACAATTCCAGATTGTGCATTGCTGCCTTCTGCACCACAGAGTATTGAACATTCAATGGGACAGATATTCATTCGTACTCGTGCAGCTGCTAGAGTTTTAAACGATCTTAACACTCACACATCCGCTAGGCCAGATGGTATTTCCCAATTAATTCTGAAACGGTGTTCTTCCAAGCTGACATTGGTATTGCGTAAGCTTTTCCATCTATCCTATTCTTCTGGACTCTTCTCGAGGAGTTGTAAAACAGCCGTTGTCCCGCCCATACCCAAAAAAAGACGAGCCGTCGTCTCCTTCTTCGTATCGAGCCATAGTACTTACATCCGTTCTTTCCAAGCTCATGGAAACACTGCTCAATTTTCAGTTCATGAAATATCTTTAAACCAACAAAATCCTTAGTGACCAGCATTATTGGATTTCGTGTGCAACGTTCTACTAGTGATTTGATGGTATATCTCGCCGTACAGTGGATTGGCGTTCTCGAATGGTGTTCCATGTGCTATCTGAGATCCATTCTTTTCTAGTTTTGTCAGGATAACCTAAAATTGTTGAGGCTGCTTCCGTATACGCATTTACTGTTTTCTCCCATTTAGATTCTAGGGTTTGGGGCTGTATCTCAGAGAGATACATAAGCCCTTAGGAGCAACTTTATTATTTCAAAATATAAAATTAGTATAAATACAAAGGACTTTCGCTCTTAATTACAAGCCAAGTTAAAAGCTTCCTTACTTACACCCTTTATGCAAAACAATTTCTATAGGTAGGAGTTACACTAGACTATTGCTAATAGGACCAAACGATAAATAAAAAACAAATTTTAAAAATCCAAAAACGGAATTTTTTGACTAAACCCCTTTCTACCTGGCAACAAAGAATTTATAACAAGAATTGGCAAGCCAGCCGCAAACAAACAAAAAATACATCCGGACGCGAAGTAAATATAGAGCATCTAAAAAGGAACAGCAATACCAGAAAAAATTGCACTACGACCAACTTTATACTATATGCCATCTATCACCCAACAAAAAAACCACAACACCTTTTGTTGTACTAGTAGGAAAAAAGGGGGAAAAGTAGTATTATCCTGAACAATATATTATTAATTTACTTCAGAAAAGCTGAATTTTAAAGAGTCATATAGCCATCTCAAGGTTAGGATATGTTAGGTTCAGGTAGCTGTCAGTTAAATCGACACACTTAGACCAGCAAAGGTCCATTGTGATACCCCACGGATCAGGATCCACCTACTCGTTGAACCACTTAGAGCTTTGTATGAAACGAAGGAGACTGCTGATATAAGTGTTGATAAGATCATTAGTGTCGTTGTATGGAGTTCTCGTTTCTCGGGATAGCGCTGGACAAGTACAGAGAAGATTGATGATGGTCTCCTCCTCATCCATGAATCTTCTGAGGAAATCATTCGAGAAGACTCCGCGTCTTGCTGCATTGCTATGACACAGTGTCCCGTAATGACACCTACAATAGCACTGATGTGCGATCTTTTTTGAGAGATCAATGAGCGTTCGAATCCAGCTTGGGCCAGATCTGCTTGTTTGTCGCTATGCAAGTTGTAAAGTTTGACCACTTACGATTAGTTTTGTCAGTAGCATCTCGCTTAAGCATGAGTTTGCATGTAGCCTATAGAACCATATTTAGGTAAGATGGGTACTAGCCATACAGCTTCCCGGATTGTCTCTATGCCTCGGCACCTAACATAGGTGGATTTTTAACTGCGCCGACATCTCCGTAATGAAATTATCGGCAGTTAAGGGCTAAGGTTGAATTTGTAGAGACTGACTGCAGGGATTTCAGCGCGGCTTGGCTATCCGAGAATATACGGATATCCATAGCGGATATGACGTTACTCTTGAGCCAATATAAGGCTTCACTGATCGCAATAATCTCAGCCTGGAAAACACTACAATGATTAGGAAGACGGAAAGAGAGGTTTAGCTTTTTTGAGAAAACACCTCCACCAACTCCATCATCTGTTTAAGACCCGTCTGTGTAAAAATGAATGTCTTCACCTTCCAGCCGTCCACCCAAAATAATCTGGGGGGGAGGGTGACCTGGAAGTTTTTATTGAAATGAAGCCACCTCAAAGATTATCTGCAAGTTAAGTATCGACATTCCATGCTATTTTGTGTTTTTAGTACCTTTAGTGGACAGTTTCAGTAGGCGTTTGTCTTAGTAAAACAAAACGTCAATTCATTTGCATAAAGATGTAGGGAATGGCCAATACCATAAAAATAATTCCGTAAAATATAAGTATCTCGAGTAAATCTACAATCTTTATGTTTACGTTTTTACATCCAACTTTTATGGATCAGTTTGTTTCTCCATTTGATTTCCATGTTTTTTTTTATTAACACCATACAATGCTACACCGTGTATAGCAACTAAAGTGAAGCGTGTGAAAATTGGTACATAAAATCTGTTGAAAGTTTCATTAAAAAGTGTCAGAAAGTTAGCATAATTAATGAATATACGTTACAGAATACAATAAGAATAGTATTACTGATTGCTGTCGAAGCGTAGGGAAAGTTTTAACATTTCTATGGATGGCTTCTTGATAAAAGCACAAAACGTAAAAGAAGTGAGTTCCAAAATCTATTGAATATAATATGTAGATGCTCTCTAATATGTGCAGATTGTTAAAACAAACGCCAAAGAACGTGAATATTGTGGTTGGAAAATTCTCAACTGTCTACTTCTAATTTAGTTTGCAAATAAAAACCTCACCAGATCAGGACGACAATCGATGAGGAAGAGGAACCCAACTGAATCTCAGTGATGGGCCATTAATTTCTAAAGTATTCCATGGAAATGCGATATTACATCGCTGTCGCTCGCAGTTGAACCTGGACCCTGAACTAAAATTATTTTTTTTTCCTCCCGGATCCCTGATCACTGTGTTCTTACATGCCATGGGAACAAAAGAAAAAGAGAAAGAAAAAATAAACATCGTCCGCTCCATTCTCTTCGAAGAAAATAATCTTCCGTTTATTCAAATGTAGCTATCAAAAAATTTTACGATCCATATACCTGACTATTGACTAAATCACCATAAACACTCAGTTCGCTGTTGTCCACGGCACATGGCTTAACGCTGTTGCATATCAAAACGATACTGGTATACTGTAGCACCCATACTCTAGGAATGCCGCTCGCTGGAGCTAGTGTTGTATATGTTTGTCTGCACCAAGTTGTATCGTTCAGTCGCTTCGATGAAATATGATCCATTGAACAGCACAACTATTTAATCAATTAATTACGCACAGTTATAATCTGTGATCGTGTCTCAGCAATGTTAAGAGCCCAATTTAAGTGGGTTCTATCGTTTTAGTTGACACTCCGTTCCTTGTGTGTGTGTGTGTGTGTGATGGTGATGTGTTTGTGTGTAAATCTGACGCATTAATTTAGTGGAGTTGACTGTCCTAGAGGATTATACGCGACGCCTGCACTACACACACAACCACCGCACCTCATCGTATTAATATCAATTTAGTTGTAAATGCGCATGCTTGTTGGTGTAAGCATAGTCGGTAGGGGGTAGTGGGGGGGAGGTCACCGTAAGCCATCTCGTGACATCTCGTTTGTTGGCACTGTGGATAGCACCACAACATGCCGCACCATACAGGCCAAAGACCACAAACATAAAACAAACAACAAAACTAATACGGTGTGGTTTCCAACAGCGTCAGGCAATGCCAAGAGGGACCCCAATCAATTGGCCAACGCACGACAGGGATCCAAGAGTGAACGTCTTAATTTGTAGCCCATATTAGATTTTAAGTAACGAGCAATTAATGTTCTCAGCCTGTAGAGAAGGACGCGAGACACTTCGAATAGAGGAACCCCCTTTGCGCGAAGAATCCTCTAGCCAGAGTTCGTCCTTCAGCGGACTATGTATGATTATGATCATAGGGGAAACCAACGCAAAAGGCGATTAAGTTATTTATTGGGATCTAAGTGATTTCCGATGAGATCCAACAAAGATTAAGGCATAAGACACAGCTGGAGGGGGTCCAGTTCTACACGGCGCGCTGGACGACACCAAGGAATCACTTCTAGTCGTGATGTGTGATTCATTTTGTTGGCGCGTCAGGTGAGAATAAAAATTTACGCCAGCCAAAAATGCACAACACGATCGTCGTCACGATCCTCCAAGGACTATTAAACAAGTTATTTAGCATAGCGCGTTGTCATTTAATACCCGATATTCTGGCTGAGGCTATTATGTATATGGCTCCATATGTAAAGTTGCATATATATCCGCGCAGTGATGTAGCGTCATTAGTATCGATAAGATGGGTTTTTAAATCGCGATGCAGAGTGGAATCGATGGACTTTAATTTTGCATTAAGATGCAAGGTTTTTGCTCGTTTATGTTGATTGCTTGGAATCGTAGTAGATATGCGTGATGTAACTGCAAGGAGGTGTTGCAACATACAGGTAAATAACGTTTTTAGTGTTTTCCTTGTTGTTGTTTACGAGCAGCTATTACAGGACTCGTTCCAGACGTTCCTTGAATAGTTGGACATCACTACAATATAAGATTTAAGTTAATTAAGAATTTGTCGCCTGATTGGGAGGAAAAAAAAAGAAGCACCAAGAGTTATACGGGTTGTATAACTTCAATACTCTGTCAACCAGATTCTGACGAGCGGTGGCTTATGGAATTGCAAACAAAACACTACAAGTAACTAACTGAATCGATTGGAAACACTTAAACATTACTATACTGGAACAAAACCCAAACATTGATCGTCTTCGACGTTGTGTCGTCGCTAATCAACATAAACATCATCCAACGTCACTTTCGTTCACATGCACAGTGCTGTGCAGAAACTTGGCAGACAGAATGACGATCGCAACTTGATGCAGCTGGAAATACCTCTGACAGAATATACCATAAGCTTGAGTTTGTCCTCGCACAGAGATTAATTTCGTCTCGAATATATTTTCAAATTCCAGATCTCCGCATGTTGTTCCTTTGCTCTATCTGGCTTTATTCCAAACGAGCACAACACATATTCGCTTATGAATACATATACCATTGCGTACACTACATACATAGTTGGAGCGCTCCTGTTCATAAGCATGCGATGTACCAAAGTTAATGCCGATTCAATTCAATATTATCGGTAGTTCGACCGGCGGAACACCAAAAGTTAAAGCTAACGAGGCGACGCAATATCTGGCCTGGCCTCTGGTAGATAGCCGCCGACCGGCGCATTTGTAACGATTGTTGTTCGAACGCCAGAATTTGGAATAAGTACGTTGCCAGATTGACTTTGGACGAGAAAATGTCAACCAGACCATTAGCCATATACCTACTCGTATACTCGCCGTAGACGACTGCCTGTGTTGATGTTCGCGCTTATTTTGCCAGGTTGTTGTTATTGCTGTTAGCACAGTGTTTCTGCCAGCCCCAAGATGCAGTGATCGTCACATCAACGACGATTTCTTTTGGGATAAGATGTCATGTTTTTGTCGGTTTATGGACTTCTAATCGGCAATTCTATCAAGAAGCTCACTAACAAACATTCATCTCTATCGCTTGTGTGCATCAACGTTTTTTTTTTTCATCTCCTGCAGTTCTCACATAGAAGCGACACGAAAGCAGATCAACGCATGAATTTACGCGCTGCGAGCAAATCGGAGAACTATTTTCGGATTAAGATATTTAAATTCCTTCGTACGTTTCGGGACTTTCAAACGCCAAACGTGTTTGTGTCTGCATCTCAGACGACCCAGAGGTGACAATAAGTGCGCGAATTGGAGAGCGCAGAATACAATTTGCACTTTTTTACACTTCGCCATCAAGAGCACAGCACAAACACCATCAACCACAAGTAGGTAAAGGAGTGCAAAAAAAAGGGTTAGTTATCAACATCACAGCACTAATACGAATGGTCAAAGGGGGGGATTCGGGATCAATTTTACCTTTCTTGTGTGCTCCAGTGATATCGGTCTTTAGCACGATGTGATAGAGTCTTTGGGAATTTGTACCATCGGAAGGTACGATGTTATTTAGCAGCAAACGAACGAAGAAGGTGTGAATTGGAATAAATTTGTAAACAAATAAGGACAATTTATTTTTTTGTTGTTTTTTTGCTATTCTTAAAGAGGAATTTAAATCGAATACGGAATGAGATGTAAGTTGTTTCCCAATGGGATTAGCAGATTCATAATATGTAGTGTTGTTGTTGTGGTGCTGCTGGTTAAATTATTTCCTGTGGTCACATTACAGGGCTTCATGTGTGACTACTGATTGAATGAAAGAAAATGAAAAAGAAAAGCATGAAAATTGATGAAAATTCCAATATGGAAATCTGTTAAGGAAAAACAATGAGCGATTGAGTGAATGAAATCGTCTTTTTGGGACAGCTTTTTAGGACAATAAGTTATTTGAGAAGGAAGTAGAAATAGTATTTTAATTGATAGATACCTTTTTATGATACATATTAATAGTAGATGAGGTTATGGAAGGGTGCGTGCAAAATATTTAAAGGTCCTACAGGCTTATAATGGGTGGTGAGGAGAATAAAAGGTGAGTGTCAATGTTCACTCATGTGCTTGTATGGAACACTGACTTGTGCTTGAATAAAAATGTTTCTTTAATATTAAGGAAAAACTTCACTCACGTTTATTGACACTTGCGCGACTACTCTTCATTTCTGTATGAATAAATTACAATTGTGTCTTTGAGTTATCAACTTTCAACATTCAGCTAAAGTTGCGGGTGTTAAGTAAAGTACATTTTTCTCGTTTGTGTTCCGTGCATTTAAGTTAATATTTAAAGATGTTTATTTTAGGTTCATACTACCATGCAAATTGCAGCAGAATAAGATAGTAAAGTGGAGCTTGTTCGCTCGGCACATGGATAATTGTAAATCAGAAAATTACCACCATCGCAGAACTAGCACATGAAGCATTTGTTTTAAAACAAGTCTCATGAAATTGTGACAGGTAGATGTCGAGATATACAATTATATTTTTGCTGCCACTTTCGTTTCGATTCCTTTATTTCGTCAAGCGAAGCAGGAAATTCAATCCATCCATTTGACTCTGCACATGTAGCACAGCACATTTTTAAATAATTGTTAAAGTAGTTGTCCTAATCGATATCTTCACATACTCCAACTCAAAAAGCACCAGTCATGGTGCTCAGCTACCGGGCAGTGTCAGCACTAGTCATATTACTCTACTAGCCAGTGAGGTGACAACAGTGTTAACTAGGGTCGCAGGTGCAGCCCCAAAGATGGCGAACAAAAAGGTTAAAAAAAGCGGAATGACAGCCAATCCGCTATCAAAGCCATTATTGCGACAAGCTACTGTTCTAAACTCGCCAAGCAGTGCCAAGCCGAACTGGCTTCTATAAGACATGCATAGACTTGACCCTAGTTTGGGTGCCGGGGCACAGCGAGATTGACGGGTATCACACTGGATATGGACTGCGCTAAAACAGTCTGCTGTCCTTAAAGCTCCGCAATCCTTCCTTACCACCAAAGCACAACTAAGGTCGAGTAATTTGACCAATTGCACCACGTCGAGAGTGTTGTGGCCTTCGTATAATAAAAACAAATCCACCAAGATCTCGGAAATATATTTCCAGAGTGGTTGTCATAATCTAGTGTCACTGGCCTATGGGCAGCCACGCAGCCGAACTGGGAATCCCTCACAATACCTTTTGCAGGAGTTGCTTAGATGTAAATGAAAGAGAAACTCTCATTCATTTTCATTACAATTTTCTAGCTCTTGCAGCTCTCCGTTTCTGCAAACTGAGTAATCCCTTCTTTGTCGACCTGAAGTAGCATTCAGAGTACGACATCACCAAACTATACAAAACCATCTTTATTTCCATTAGATCTCCTTAGGACTGTGGTAGCAAAACGGCACACTAAAGCGCTATTTGAGGACCGCCACTCAATCCGGTACAAATATCACAGCCATTAGCAAAAATTAAATCTCACATCAAATAACTGGCTAATAGTCATAATTTAAGCGGGCGATCTCTTTGGTTAACTGGATCGTAGACGAGTAAGTACCTCATACCTTCAACCTTCGATAAACGGATGTTGCATCGAAGATTAATAGTTATAGTGATTAAATAAGCAGTTAAGGTACACATACTCCCGCCCGACATACGCATTCTATCCACTACACGTCACTCGATCGTCACTATGACATGTGCATAACCTTAGAAAAGCATTTACTCTATCCACGCATCGTTTGATTTACGAATCCAGAGAATTACTCATAGCTACGATATACGCATCGCTTAATCCATGTATTTTTACGACAAACGTGTCGCTCGATCCACACATCGCATATGCTTAGCTACGACATACGCATTTCTACGACATACGTATAACTCGTTCTACATATCCAGTCTTTTACATATTTATATGACATACGCTACGCATCGCCAGATCTACACATACAGACCGCTCGATAAACGTACCGCTAGACCATAGAGCAATTTAAAAAAAAATAAAAATTTAATTATATATGAAGAGAATGGAAATGGCTTTTGGATGGAATGCTGAATCCTCTCACTGAGTTTTAATTGTTCGTTTCTTAGTGTTGTTCTCAGAATTTGAAAAAACGACTAACAGAACAGAAATAATTATCCATAGCTATTTACCGATTAAATAAATGAATATAATTGTTATTTTTAGTAGTTACCGACTACGTGGTGAAAATTTAAGGAATATATACGTACACGTGCCAAATTATATGTAAATTGTAGTTGCGTTGCTTTCCGGACGTTTCTATATTTTGTAGTTTTTTTACTAAACTTTTTTACGGAACAACACATGCATTCATACACGTACAAGCATACACTATACAAAGACGACACCCCCAGAAGGGTAATTCCAATCAAGTGACTCGCCGGCCTGCCTGCACAGTGGTGAAGTAAACAACTTATCATGATCCGCAATCAAAATGCACGAACTCAGCTCACGTTGCTCGACGCTGGTCTGGCGACAAATTTAATGACTTACTTCGGCTCTGACAATGGGTTATTAGGTATAAGTTGGGATTTTTAATGGCATAATTTTCTACAGAATTTTCCTTTTGCCATCAGATGCCACTCAACGGATTAAGTCCTGCACAATGGCAACAAGAACATTGGGGAAACAGTCGGGCGACAGTGAAAGAGACCACAAAAATCAGTTTCTTGTTGCATGTTGTTGCTTTTTACTTGATTTTTGCTTTTATTGGGCAATTGGATTGGGGCGGGTGCTGTCGGTTTTAATTGTGGGTTGATTAATTTATTTACTTTCGCTTCATGGCCCATGAACGTGATGCGGCGAGCTTGAACAAGCACAAGGCGAGGTCGAAGGTGGTGCTGCTGGTGGAGGATGAATTGAAAACTGATCGTGCGCTGGAACAAGATTTATCAGCCCGTTAATTGTATCCTGTCTTGTTAGGTTCGCCTTGCACTCAAACTCGTAGACTTACTTATGTGTTGTTAAAATGTTCGGCAAAACTGAAATTGGCATCAAATGGTGATGGCAATTGGTGTACGTTTAAGGCTTCGCTAGGGCGTAGCTACCTTTTTAGTAGACTTGCGTTCAGATCGGCAGGCGAGCACGAAATCTAGGATGTACATAATTGAGCGCGCAACAATGTATATAGATGGTGCTTGCCTTTGCGAGCAGAAGGTTGAAAATAAGCCCACAGTTCAGGTAGTGGGCACGTATTCAAACTAAGGAAATCACTTAACTATCTCATCTGCCGATGAGCCAATTGAGTTTTCTTAGCTTAATGAAATATTAAATAGATTTTTTAAATTGCTTGAATATTTCGAAATCGTTCTGCCAATAATGGGCTTATCGCTGAGAATGATTAGCGCACGTAACGTTTTATTTTTATTTTTTTTAAATCCATTTAATTATAAAAAGAAAAATATATTTCTAAGACTATTATTAGTAATAAATAAATTACTTACGTCTATAGTAGCTTAAACTAGTTAATTAACCTACGTCGGTTTTCACTACTTTCTATATTTTATTTAATTTTCGTAAATCTAAAAATATTTTATTTATTTATTGATTATTTTTCTATAACAATTTCTGACCTAGAGAATAGAAAATTTAAAAAAGGACTCTTAATATATCTTATAAAATAAAAACTACCTACTACTCTAAACTACCTAAAACTAAACTAACCTACCTAAAATACCTTACGTCAAAAATTTAAAACTAAGTCCCTACGCGAGCGACAGTGATGTCAGAATAGCAGTCGAACCCAGCTCCATAGCCCTGCCACCAAGACAACGCCATAAAACCACATACGCCCGCATAACGGCTACCACTATCCCTAACTCGTGGTTAAATGTCGGCCACACTCCAGTCTAGCCACCAGTATCTGTCTTTACTCAGACGTTCCTCATTTGACCGGTCCCTTTCAGGCACGTTTCTACGGTTCTCCAGATATCCTTTCCATCGCCATTGAGCAATGAGGCATGCCGGATGGTTTTGTCTGTTGCACTTCTAGCAACATGGTAAATCACAGGTACGTTGCATTAGTCTGACAAGTAATCCAATGCATCCAGATACAGAAATGCTTCAGGTGGTATTTATCCACTCTATAATGAATTTCTAAAGGACCCAGGATTAGGATAAAATGCTCCCGAAATAAAGTCTTTTTCTATAGAAGCTGACCGAGCGAAGTGGTTTCTAATAAGACAAGAGAATGACATTGTCAGTTTAGATACTCCGGAGGCATCCAGGAGATTTTTATTAGACACGAAATGTCTAAAATCGGAATGTTCGCTTCTGTACTTATACATACAGATACACGCTCTTAGGCATCTTCTCCAAGGCGCGGAGTTTTTTATATATGAGGGGCTAATATTCCACCATATTGGACACGCGTACGTCAGAAATGGTCGTACAAATGTCTGGTAGCAAACAATCTCCTCAGGTCGGAGGTCATGTCAAACAAACTGCAGATAACTTCACGCATAGCCGAGAGATATTATGGGATAAATGGGACGTCCTAATTGAAGATCTAACTTTAAATTTAAAGTAATGCGTTATGTCAGTTTAGAAGATGAATCGTATTGGCAGTGTAGTTGTTGTTGTATTTAATCCGCTATTTTATATGCATATACGATCTGAAATGTTCTAAAGAAAAAAATGATTTTCCTCTTGACAATAAAATTATATTACCCATTACGATGCTTCCATGCATTTTGTGACTATTTACGCTCCTTGTGCTTAAACTGTCAATAAGTTTATACGCGGAACTGCAATTTGTGACAGTCGTTTTGTAAATCTCGAAACTACAAATTGTTTATTTCCATTTGTCCTTCTCAGCAGTTTGCTGCAGTCGGTACACTTTTAATTTTTACGATGGCTTTTTATGTTGTTGCCAATAACATGATTGTGCGTAAATTTAATCGAAAAACTTAATTCGAAAGCCTTTACAATGTATATGTACAGATGAATTAACATTATGATGCATCAGGACCGCCAAGAGATCGGACCGAATTGGCAACAAGACGACTTGACGCTATTCACATTTGGCCAGTTGTTCGTGCGACTAATATTCGAGCAATAACAAGGAACATACATGTAGCGGTAGAGTGCCAGTGCCAGGCAATCAGCCAGCCAGTACAAGCACAACAACAACTGTCTACAGGAAGAGGAAAAATTGGACCTGGACTGGAGGTGACCGCGTACTCGTACTTGCAATCGTACATTACCTCACTTCAGGGATTTTTTCGTTTCGTTTCGGTTACCGATATCTTCAGACGTCTGCACTTGGTGGGAATACACCCTTCCGACTCTTTTTGCGCCTGGCGAACGAATTCCAAATACAAAATCTTGTTGCCACAAAATTTACGATCGATTCGGCTATTAAGTATCATATTACACCTTGTTCGATGAGTTGTCATGTGTGTTCGCTCATTCAGGGCGTTCGGTATGCGTATGGCCCGCTCGCCGCCGCCGCTCAGTGTTGTTGTTGTTGTTGAGCGGTTTTGGGCATCATCCTGCTCAGTGATTACATTTTTTTCGTTTTTTTTTCCTGGTGGTTCTTATTTATTTTTATATTGTGTGTATGTTTTTGTGTTGTTTTCATGTCCAATTGAAAATTGGACACACAATCTGTGAAACTGAACGACAATAAAATATTCAGATCAATTTACACAGCAAAAACATGAGTAATATGAAATACGTATAAGAAAAAAAGGCTTGCTCCGTTCTAAAACAAATGTCAATTAATTCCCCGAGGTCGTCTCGGTGCAGCTGTGACCATTTGGTGGGATTTGGTCTGCTCGTGAAGCTTGTATTCAAGACATTATATATGTACAAGTATATTGTTTTGACTTTTCCCTCATCGTCATGTCCACCAAGTGTTAGACTAAGCGCAAAAAACTTTTTATCAAATGTATCTCTAGCCACCGATCACAAAGTTTGAATGTTCACGATCGCCCAAAATCACTGGCTATATAAATAAAGTGCCAAAAAAATTAACAAATTCTGAAAAATTTCTATAAATATTTGGAAATTTTCTTAATAAAATAAATCCCAAAATGATGGCATTTATTTTATTTATTTTGGAAGTTATTTCATTTTATTCTCATATATTATTATTTTTCATAGAAATTCTCTAATCGGGGAGTTTTTTTTTGGGTCAAGACAAACCATAGCCGAATTGGCTGATACTGCGGTCCAAAAAGATATTTTGTATCGTAGGGTGTAATTAATATAAGAGACTTACTGCCTTCTTAATGAAGGATAGATAGTACGTCCTTAGTGGCAGAATTTCGCAGATATTCCTAGATAAAGAATTTTCTTATAGAAAAGGGCCCTAAGCCCTGGAATATTATCCCAGTGGGCCGGACGAAGTCTTCTTTCCCATTTATTAATCATTGCTGTGGTGGCAGCCCAGTTAACACCACAGTATGGTTCCGGTCCTAAGAACGCAGATTCTGAACCAGCCTTGGCTCGTTCATCTGCGTATTCGTTGACTGCAATACCCTGGTGACCAGGGACCTAACCGAATTTTATCCTGTTGAGCTTTGATTGCAGTGTATCGTATTAGCATTTAACTGATTTAGAGTCCATTATGTTAGACGATAGCGCTTTCAGTGCTGCCTGACTATCTGAAAAGATATAAATCGTGGCGCTTACACTTACTTAGGTCTATCCTAGCGCAGACCTCAATGGCATTGACTTCCTCTTGGAAAACAATGGGACTCTTACCCATTGGTGTTGGGTCCGAAAACCTCAGCTCCCACTCCAAAATCAATCTTCGATCCGTCTGTGTACCAGACCAGACCTTTAGTGTCCAGTGCTGGATCACCATCGTCCAAGCTCGGTCCAATATTTTTGCCTCAAATAACCTGCCGAAACAGTACTCCCTGGCTATGGTGTCCGGGATAATAAAAAAACATGTATCTTTCTGGAATTGAGTCGAGAAGTTTTAGGTGTCCCATGTAGTCACCAGGTTTGTACCCATATTCTAGTGCAGCTTAATAGCGCAACTAGTGGCGGTCTTCCTACTGACTATTGTAATGGGTGAAAGCCCTACAACAGCTTCTAATGCAGTCGTAGGCAGGTGCGCATGGCACCCCTTATACCTAGACAGGTAATTCTTTGTAGCTTTAGAAGCTTAATTACCGTTGTCCGTTCAAGAACTTTTGGCCACGTACGTATAATTGGTCTCACCATCATGGTATACATCCAATACATCATTTTAGGATTAAGACCCCAAGATCTGCCGTAGATGCGTCTACGGCCACAGGGCCCTAGTGGCACGTTAGCGGACTTGATATGTGAATTCTAAACTGGAATTATGACGACTGACTTCGAGATATTTAACCTCACTGGAATGCTCTAATGTAGTGCCTTTTATGATGACAGGTCCTATCTTGGACAATCTTGGTTTGCAAGGATTGATGGTAAGCCCTTCTCTACTGCACCATTTTAAGACGCAGCTTACATGACATTTGTTATGGTCGTGCTGTGCTTACCACTAATTATGATCGCCAAATCATCAGCATAACCAATGGCGATGTAGCCTGATCTATGCAATTCAGCTAGAAGGTTGTCTATGACAAATGACCATAGAAGGCGAGAGACGACACCTCCTTGCGGGCAGCCCTTAGCTGCTGTCACCAACACAGACACTCCCCCTGAGGAGGAAGTAATGACTCGACTTTCAAGCATGGCACTTATCCATTGGTTGATCGAGATCGATGTTAGACTTATAGGACTGTATGATTTAGGTAGTACACTAGGCCTACTGCCTTTCTTCAGGTATACGGAACGTAACCACAGTTGTAGCTGGCTCTAAATAAAGCAATAAAACCCGGCAGGATGAGCTCAATTGCCCTCTGTAAGAGCTCTGAAAAAATGCCATCTCCGACGGGTCCTTTCAATGGTTAACCTTATCTGGACTTAATATTTTTCCCGATAAACTATTTAACTTGCTGTTAATGCGTGCCTTATGATTAGGAGCATTAAGGTATGTTTGTGAAACATAAGTAGACGAACTGGGGAAATGAACTTGAAGTAGCGTTTTAATTGTGTCCTCTTGTTCCGACGTGTAGTAGTTCAGTAAGCACACAATTTGTCTAATCCTTGACGAGTGCCTTGTGGATTCATATGTGGATTCATGGCATATCAGTAACGTTTTCTTAGCATTTTCTCCATGTGGCTCGTTTAGATTGTCTCAATTCAGAGTTATACTCCGTAAGGCCGAAATTATATTCATCCCAGCTCTTCATGCGTTTTGCAGTCTTGAAAAGCTTTCTAACTTTCTTCCTAAGTTTGGCCAGCCGGTCATTCCACCAGGGAACTTTACGTTTACTCAGACTGGTTTTGAGGACACAGCTGTCATAGTAGAAGGAAAGCAACACATCATTTAACTGAAATGCTGCCTCATCTAGGTACCCTATGGACTTTATAGGAGTATGTAGCATATCTATCTTGGTGAGGACCAGTCCCTGATAAAGATTCCAGTTCGTAGACTTAGGATCGTGTCTGGAAGAAGCATATAGTAATCTGCCTAGAACGTCAAACCTAATGTGTTGATGGTTAGACAGAGAGGCTTCTTCGAATACATGCCAGTTGTCGACGATACTAGTTATAAATGGACTGGCAAGCGTGAGTTAAAATACCTCTTCGCGAATTCCATTTATGAATGTGGGTCTCGAGCCTTTATTAACACTTTCTACATTACTACTAATGAGATATTCTAAAAGATACTTACCCCTTCTGTTGATGTCACTACCGCCTCAGACAACGTGATGCGCATTTGCGTCACAACCAATGATATACTGTGGGTTATTGTCCTTGCAGTATAGCGTGAGCTTCTGGACCTCAATGGGCGGAATGTTGTCGTCATCACCGGAGAAGTATGCCGGTGCACACACGATGTTATTTCATACCCTCTCGGTCCGAATCTCCACTAGAATTGCGACCAGGTACTTCACCATGAATTCTGGAATTGGAAGAAAGTAAATGTTTTTGCTGATTAAATAGGCCGCCGCTTATTTGCCTTAATCCGTAGACCTTTGATTTGTCCGCTAATAACCCATCGTTCTTGGATGAGACCAAGAATTATGTTTTCATCATCGAATCTTTTGCAGAGGGTAGCGGACGCACTCTCTGCGTGATGCAAATTCGCTTGTAGCACCCTAATGGCGCTCACAAATCCTCCTTTGAGGAACTAGCTTGCCGGATTAAATGGGCTTTTTTATGGCATTTTCCTTTGCGGAAGCAGTCGTGATTTGACCCAGTGGTCTGTTGTTAGCCGACTTAACTTTTTTCCAATTTGCGTGCCCAGCAGCACCGCTTTTCGGGATGAAAGATCCGGCCATGTTGCCGGTCGTAAGAGGTACAGTCGTCCTTACGATAGTATTTAGACCAAAGGTCTAACTATGGTTTTGCCACCTCTGTTGCCAGAAGAGCTATAATCGGGGAGATACACATGTCAGATGTTTGAGCTCTCTTCGTTATAACAACTCGTGTTGTTAGCCGACTTAACTTTTTTCCGATTTGCGTGCCCAGCAGCACCGCTTTTCGGGATGAAAGATCCGGCCATGTTGCCGGTCGTAAGAGGTACAGTCGTCCTTACGATAGTATTTAGACCAAAGGTCTACCTATGGTTTTGCCACCTCTGTTGCCAGAAGAGCTATAATCGGGGAGATATACATGTGCGCAAAGTTGCAACAAAATCGTGTTTAATGAAGTGGAAAATTAAACACAAGATTTGGCGACAAACGAACAGAAGCACACGCGGACTCGAAGTTAATGTAGAGAAATAATTGAAATCCCAACAAAAAATTTTTGGGAGCTATTTCATTATTTTTAGAAGGGACTTCATTTAATTTAATGTATATATTGGAAGAAACATAGCCATACTAACTCGTAAGCAATATAACGTTTAATTTTAGTCAAATTAGATCTATTATTTACAATAGATCCTCAGTAATTTTCTCTTGTCAGCAAAATAACTGACATCGTAATCTTAATGAACCTATACCATCAGCTGTCACTATATCACGTGAAGATATACGAGCAATTCAGCTAAAAAGAGCCAAAAATGCAAATTTCGTTATTCGATATCTTTTCGAAAACTATTTAATTACGTACTAGTCGCGCTATCGTCCAAAATGACATTCCTCGAGTCTGTTAGGCTCATTATGCAAGAGCAAGAAACGTGTTTCCAGGGATTCTTATAGCGCTTCAATCGCCGCGAGTCGATATCTGCTTCGGTTAATCTCAGTTTAAATATTCAAATAAACAACCAATTGATTACTTTATTATCGAATCATTAAATAAAACTTATCGTGCTGTTGTCCAGCTCGGCTTCGGTTCGGACATGATTCGACGACTTTTAAGATCTATGACAACAGATAAGAAGCGGCCGTATCGCACCTTGGTGTGCAGAGCTCGAGCTTACTCGTAAATCTTCAATCGAGCATCCCAGACACTAACGCAGCGACTAATTGTTTTATGTTCGAAATTTGTTGTATTTTGGTAATGAATTTTTCTGATAGGAATTAACATTTACACTCCAGCTAGATGTGCGCAGGTGTAAGATAAATAAATGAGCCTCTTATTGTGATTGTCCAGTTTGAGTTTATCACATTTTACCTCTGGCTATATACAAAAGAGTTTTATCTCTTCATAATTACAATGACACATCCCAACAACATGTTGTTTTGATTTCGAATAACATCAACAGTTATCTTACATTGTCGAATGTCACATTAGATAAATATATGAAAACGCGATCATTGGCAGCAAGCGCGACTTCTTCTGTGACTTTCGATGGTTTATGAAATTTCAGAATTTTCTTCAGAATCCACCTAATTAGCATGTGTAAATAGACGATTAGTAGTAGAGAGAAATTTGCATAATTTTAATGATACCCTCTTCTATTTTCGGTACCTATTAGCAGATATGGATCTTTTATAACGAGGCACTAATTAAGTAGCAATGAGTTGGTGTGTTTTTGTTAAATAACTCTGTTTAGAGTTCAAAATGTAAATTTAGTCATTTAATTCTTCAGCTTTAAAGTAAAATTCATTTAGAATGGATGAAGCTTTGAATTGTGTGGATACAGTTGGTTATTAGTTAAGGGCCCGAAAACATATATGACAATGCTTTCTAAATTCAGAACCAAGAAGACGATTTTTTTTGCATCTTTTAAGTGCAAATACTCTCTTATAACTTGAGAATATTAAAAGTTGTAAAGACATTAACACAGCAACACATTAATTCATATTAGTAGGTTCTATACTTTATTTCAAGGATAGTATTTTTTCCTAATTGTTGTACTTGCTATTGTCACTATGGCTAGACAGTGTGATGGTATTTGCGACACCTACTAGAGGCCCATTTAGCGCATTAATACGCCCATACTAATAATTGTCAGTATCGGTTGAGCAGTGGTTAGAACCAATGGCTCCTGGCGCGTCCACAATCGCAAGAATTTTTCTCATCGCACTGATCATCTAGATTGCAAGTACACATGATACGATGCTGCACATGTGATATACCGTTACCGTCCTACCGCTGTAGTATTGAGATGATGCATGAAGTAATCAAGATATAGAGCTATCAATGTGGGTTTGTGTGCACAATATTCTAGTTTGTGAGTGTTTGGATATGAGCTCAACTCCACCCACCACAACACTTTCTTTCATTCTTCTCTCCAAATATTTACAAGCACACGCTGAACCTAAGGTGTAAATTCCTTGAAGCATGCACTAATTACAAACAAAAATGATACCACTATTCTCGGAGGAGGATTATTTGGAAATCCAGTCTGTAACGTTCAGGTACAATGTAAGTTCGATAACTCTGTATGTTCTATAAAAGCTCTTCCACTACCAAAGTGCGGAGAATTGATTCTGCTAGGACCGGATACCTGTCAAAGATTGTGAATGAGAGGAATTCCTTTCTTCTTACATCTTCAACAGTTGTATTTTATGTGCAATATCTGAGCAGCATAGCTGTCCTCTAATCCATACTAATAGCCACAATTCTTGTAATATCCTTCTGATATATTAAGATCAACTCGGTGGTTCGTTGGTTGAAAGAGGGCCATTACCCTTTTGATCGAACTCATTGGACAGCTGACCATAAGTTTCCATAACTCCGGTGTCCATATTGACATCCTTCTTCTCTCATTCGTCCGATTTCTAACTACTCTACAAGTTGCTGTGCTCTGGCACATATAGGATTAGTACGTCCAGGAGGTGGCTTATCAAAGCCAGTTCATTTTGACTGTTTAACAAGTTTGCAGAGGTAATCACATTGCGTATGTAATTTATTTGTAACTTCTATTATCAATTCCAATTTGTTTATGACGTCTTGTGAATGTGTGTGATTGGGGTCCTTATTGCAACAGTTGGTGATGTTGAAGATGGATTCCATCGACTCTTTGAATGCACGGCTATTCATTTTAAGCTACTTCATCAGGTCATCAAGGTTTAAGGTTGTTCGGCAAGTTGGTGCAGAATTTTGATGTGGTTTTCCATTCTTAGTATTTTTACTGCTTTGTTGCTGAATTTGATAGCTGTAAGAACGTCTGATTGAGTGACTTCTTTGCATTCTTCCCAGTAGAACCAGAAATTATCAGTCTTTCGTATTTCATAGTCTTTTCTTTACTTCTTTCAAGTATAGAATAGATGTTTCTCTTCGACTAACACATCAAAGTGTCTTACACAGATTCCCATATAATTCACCCACTTTTGAAGATCGGCATTAATTCTGGAAGCCTAGTTTTCTTATGACATAGTTGAGGTGGCTTAATTGTTGCCACGTCACTTGCAGCCACTTGTACTCTCCACTCCTTTCAGTTTCCTCTAGTCGCCATACCTAAAAAAAATTTAAGAATAGAATGTTTTTGCTCTGCTGACAAACCTATCGATTACAAAAAAATCCTGCATCTACTTTAAAATCTTAGCTAAAAACAATAGCGACAGATATATATGTACGCGACCTAAAAGAAGAAACTTGAACAATTTGTATTCGAATTTGTACGAATTGCAAATTGCCATAACGTCATGTTTTATCGCCATTTGAGGTTTTATTCTTACATTTTGCATAATTCACCGAAGAAACTTTTCGACCGGTGACTCGGATGAGCAAATACCGACCAAAAAGAGTATGATATTTCATTCCGGTGCCGGTGGTAATTAATGCGGCGTTTTCGATTTGGTTTTGACACTTTATCTTTGTTATAACGCCAAGACGAAAGTCTCGAAAGGCATTAAGGAAGGACGCATGGGCAGATAAAAGGTATCTACACCATATTATAAAAAGTATCTCGACGTGTTATTTGTTGTTTCTCACGAGCTTTCGGGTGTAAACATAAATTCACCTTTACTGCAAGGCAATACCAATAAATTATTGTTTGGTTTAACAGTTTTTAGTCGGTTTGTTTCGAGCAGGCGTTGAGCGGCTGAATGGTGCCCTCGACTTGACTCGACGACACAATAATAATTGGTAATATTAGATATTACCACCTGGGGAGCTATTTTTGTCGCATCAATTATTTTCAATTGCTTTCTGGGGATACTTTACGTACTCATCCTATTCAGTTTTGGATATTTTTCATTATGTGTCCCAGCATCAATCTGACGTTTACAGTCACATTAAGGTTTGTGTTTTTAGTTTTTTTCGTTGATTAGTACGCTGTTGATTTGACACCATATTGAGAATTGGATTTGATTCGAATTTTAAACTTAAATTTACGATTATTTCTCCGTTTCTTTTATATATCTTTTACCTTTATGTGAATTGTTTGAAAAGGTTTCGAAGAGAGTAGCCAACTTTTTGTTGTTAAACAGTCAGTGATACGTTCTGCTTTTAAAATCTGGATTTCTAGCATAACATTAGCCTAATTAATTAGGATGTTAAAAGATTTTATAGCCAGCATTTACATTAAAATAAGATGCCTTAACGTGAAAAAGTGGCGCTTTAGATAAACATTTAAAGTTCAGACTATGAAGGGTAAAGTAATAAATAAAGTTTATATACGATATATACAATTCATTGTATAACACTGTCGAATAAAAATTTAACGACTTTTTACAAAATGTTATCAGTCATTTGTTCATACACCTTATGTTGTTTTCCCTTCCCTTTTGTTTTATGAATTTAATGTTCTAATTCTAATTGATTATTGGTAGCTCCAGGATATATTTTAAAAAAAATTCTAAAATACCAATATATAGATTGGGGGAGGCCAGGACCGGACCCCGGTTGTAGAGCCAACTATGATGATGATGAAGGACATGGATGCGTCCCTTGCTTGTGCTGACAACATAATGCTATATGTACACGGCCCGAGAGTCGAGGAAATTAAAGAAATTTACAGAGAAAACTCGACGAATTTCGGTCATACTGTGACACGTGAAAGGTTAATATTATCTATTCAATGTGCGAAGTTATACTGTTTCGCACACCCCTAAGACGAGGAAATCACGATCTTCAACAAAAATTGGAAAAACTTATAGATAACTGGTGCGAATGGCTTTCAAATTCCAACAAAGAAAGTATTGCGGTATGTATTTGGGTGTTTATTTGGATACATTTTTGTATTAGAATGAACACGTAAATACCGTTGTGAAAAAAGGGAAGAGCCTCTTTTATGGCTCCGAAAAATTTATTTTATTCACGCCATCTGCGATTGGAGGTCCTTTTTGGTGGAACATCGGTCGGAGAAATTGACCAATTCTTTCAGAGTCGATTGACTCGTAATTTATAAAAGTCCTCGGAGGGACTTGCCAAACGGCGGTTTGGTAGGACTACCAACCTCGTAATTGGTTTTGTGAACATATAGTATGAATATGGTTTCGATACGTCAAGTGGGCGCGATTACATACATCCGAATTTTTGTTCTGATTTCGAAATCTGATGAAGTCTGGAAAACTTGAAAAAAGTTGGCACTGTTTTCTTGCAATTCCAGCGTATGTTTAAAGTGTAAAGCTAGATATTTAAAGTCATTTCAAATGCAAGAGCAGTTGCGTCTGATATAGAACTGTAAAGCTTGCAGGAGTCCAACCACTTGCGTAAGTTTTGCTACTCTCTCCAAGAATTTTAGATCGCGTCGAAGTTTTGACGTAAATAATAATATGCTGCGTCGTCCAATTTGGGAGCATCACTTTCAAAAGGGTCTTTCAATCGCAGGTACTAAGTACTACACCCTCGTGGTTACTTTCTGTATACTGTTTGTTTTGACGTCTTCGCCTTTGACAGTACCTCTTTTTGAGAACTGTAGAGTGTGTGTGACGTATTCAAACATCATACTTTCCGTTGCGTTCTTTGTTGTTCATACAGTCATCGTCTCAAAAAGACTATCATAGCAGCCTTTTAATCAGTTCTTCTACCTTGTACTTTTGGTCACAACAAATGGTGCAAATGATCTGAGGCATATTAATTTTTTAGATTCGTTTGTTTGACATCTTGATAGAATGAATCATGAAAATGATAATACTCTGGTCGTCATATTGTCCTTCCTTTTTTATACCTCCCTGTTCCAATTAAACTAAAACAGATCTGATCTGATCGTTTATGGGATTCAATGAAATTATCGTGCGGTCCAATCGTAACATTCTTCTAAGCGACGATATTTTTAGAGCGATTTATAAGTACATATAAATGTTCACGCAGAGCGCATAGAGGAAGTTGTAAACTTTTGATTTTGGGTAAATAGTCGATGTCCTTGTCACACGCAGTCGATTACGTATTACGTATCGTATGGCGAGTACGTGATCAGCGATGGTAATTTTTCGGTTCTTCTTGAAACATTGTGTTGTATTCTTGAAATATAGTTACTAAGATTATCGAGGTAATTCCCAAGAAATGAGAGTAAAATTCGAAGGATTTTTCATTCATAGATTTACGTTCGTGACTGCACTGACAATTTCCTCAATGGACGATGAGCTCAAACTAAAGATGAAGTCATTAATGAATGGTTTCTGGATTTTTGGGACACCTAAATATTGCGATAGTGATAAGAATTTTCCCGGAAAACTCGGTTCATTCATGGTTTTCTTCCAAACGCCACGCCACGACAGATTGACTGCGTTTATTAATCGTGTAATTATGTTTTCCAGGAAAGGATGCACCTGCACCGCATCGAAGAACGTGTCTCAATTCTCCTGTAATAGCTGGATCTTAAAAATAAAAATAACATTCGAATTTCATTATTAAAACGATACACAAAATTATCGCTTATAACTTTGCAGTGAAATGCTGTTGTGTTTACGAGTACACAACCAAATATCGCAAATATAACATCATTTCAATGTTTGCTTTCGCGTATCCTTATCCCATTGGCGTAAATACAAATATTGTTTCGCTGCTAATGTGTGTTGGTATATGTACATTGCAGTAAGATAGAATGTGTACTGTGTGTGTGTAGGTATACTGTGCGATATCATTGCAAATAAAATTTTATTCCTCGCCCTATTCTTATTTCGATGTTATTGTTGTTTCTCCCTCTTGCCCAATTTAACACAAATTCATAGCTGTGACAGAGTGTCGTCCTTCCGAACATTGTAAACAGCAGCCTAACAATTTTACAATAAAAATTCAAAGCCGACGGTGGAAAAAACAAACAGCAACCCACATTATCCGCCACGTTCGGGTGTGTGTGTGCGTGTGTGTATAAGCGTACCTATCCGGGTGTGACGGGTTAAATGTATTTATTTTATAACGTTGCCAATCAAGATGGCTGAACAAACATAATCATTTTCCATTTCCATCGCATTGTATCGCGTCGTTTCGCGTCCGCATCATCGAGCATCAGGATGAGAGCAGTCGTAGCTTGTCGAATAGCTATAGTAGCTGCGGCTGACTATGGTGCCACGAAGCGGGAAAATTGTAAACAAAATTCACGCTGGGGAGAGAACGAGGAGCTTTAATCACAGACAGACCAAGAGTATTGCGATAAATGGATCGTGATGCTGTGAAAGGACTTTTGTTTGTTCTGGCTGTGTGTGAGGCGATGTCATAAGTTGTCCCAGCTCACAATTCGCAACCCATTCAATTCGATCAATGATTTGGAAATAATTGAATCAATGGGAGCCGCACTATTTATTGGTTTGGTTTGGCTCGAATGGCTGCAATGAGTACTAACATGTTTATTTCAAATACGAATCGAATACGAATCGAATATGATTATTGTTGTTTCCTTGTTTCGTTTTTTATAGCAATGTGATAAATAATGGGGTTTTAACATTTAAAGTAATTTATTAAAAAATACATGAACTCAATTACATATTTTATTTATTTTATATATTTATATATATACATACGGACGAATAATATTTATTTTCGTTTTCTCTCTGAGCTCCCAAAGAAATATAGTGTCACTTAGTGTGCTTTCTAAAGAGTTCGTAATGGATTTTGCAAATAAAAACACAACAGTAGAGCGTTTATTTTCAGATTACAACTTTAATATACAAAGAGCAAAAGTTCACAAATCTGCACTAGTGATTACTTATTATTCACATATAACACTTATATACACATATGACACTTATATTCACAAATAACACTTAAATTTACACAATACAGTTATATTCACATATAATATTTATAATCACAAATAACACTCATATTCACAGGTAACACAGCTCTATCTACTTGCAAGTACTTTTGGTACGAATCAAAATGATAACTAACTAACTATCAGCAGTTTCGAGAAGCTTCTATTCTTGGAAAATTATATAAAGAACCACCTAGCAAATACCAGAGCATACTGGTACATACAATTTTATGTATAACAGATACTGCCTACAGATGGTAATTTTATGTGTACTAAAAGCATCAACAAAAGGCCGCCATCTTTTCATATTCTTCGCCAAAGCCCGTACTTCCATCCACTCACGTCCCTTAGTTCTGGCTTCATTAGCAAATGGCCTTTTCCACGTCTCTCTTGGCCGTCTAGTTCCTTGTGCTCCCTCGGGATTGCATTCGAGCGAGTTTCTTGCGATTTCGTCGACTGCTCCAACCTATCGAAATGCATTACTCTACACAGCTCCTCCTTACCTTTCATTTCTTGATAGTGACACGTGTTACTAGGTGTTCCAGGTCTCACAACGGTATAGCAGCACTGAGAGGCAGTTCGTATTGTATATACGCAGTTTTAGATTCCGCAAAATTTGTTAAGATATTCCAGATGTTGTTGAGCCATCCAGAGATTTGTTTGACTTTCTGTTTTCATACTGTCACGTCCATATCTGCACCACCGTCCTTTAAAAACATAGCTCCCGAGCAGAAGCTCTCCACTTCCTGTCCGTCGATCAACCAAATGCTCGGAACGTTTCCGTTTATCCGGATCAGTTTGTTTTTGCTACATTTACTTAAAGTCCGACTTGTCCAGCATATTTTACTAGTCGGTGTAGCTTGGGTTTTATATATATAGCCAATTACGCCAGAAGTCAGATGTCATCAGCGAAATTGAGGTCCTCAGTGAGAGTCGATTGCAGGCCCGAAGATTTCTTCGTGATTCAATCAGTGGCTATAGCAAGAACAGGAAAGGTGGCAATATGCATCCTTGTTTCAACCCAGACCTCACAGTGAAACATTCTCCAAATTTTCCACGACGTAGAATACGGCATCTAACATAAAGCTCTGATGAAGTTGACCAGCTTTTCCGGAATATTGTAGCTGTTAATATTCGCCACATAGTTTCACGATCTGAGCTATCGAAAGTCTGTGAGAAGTCAACAAAAAGCAGTTATATGGCGGAATTTAATTCTGTTCCTCCGTGATAATCCGTAGAGTATTTATGTTGTTGACACACGATCTATATGGCCAAAAGGCAGCTTGCTCTTTAGAACACACTAAAATAGTATCGATGCGGGCATGGACTATTATGGCGATAATCTATTTTATCGTGTTAATAGCGAAATACAACGGCAGTATTGAGCAGACATTAAGATCCCCTTTTTTGGGAAGTTTTATGATATGACCTTCATTCCAGGTGTCAGGGATATCTTGAGCATCCCAGAATTGATTACAATTGGTTACAGAAATCTAGCTGTGGTTATCATATCAGACTTTAATACTCGTGGCTCGCTACCTACATTTACTCCTCTCTTGTACTGGATATCTAGAAGAGAACATTCCACTTTTGCTGAGTGCAATGTGATCAATTAGATTCTGAGTTCTGCTTTCTGGTGAAAGTCAGGTAGCTTTGTGTACATCAGGATATGGAAACAGTGTCCAATGATGAGTTCATAGTTGCTGCAGAGATTCGCTAGTGATTGGCCAATACAATTTAAAGTTTCCAGACCATGTTTTCCATTACTGTTTCCCCAATCACATGGGCGAGGTGTCTGTAGAACGCATCTTTATCATCCATTGAGGATTGTTCTGTGGGTGCATTATTATTATTATTGTTATTATTGGGTTGGTGGGCTGAGAAGCCTGGTGCACTGCGACCTAGAGATCTATTGTGCGTCCCAGATATGTCCCACTTTATGTGGTGGCTTAGTTCCTTTATGAATGCCATTATGTCTGCCAATTCGATCGAAATGGCATTCTGTCTTGGGACTATGTGAGCCTTGAAGTGCTTAAGTATTTTCGGTGTGAGAGAATGTTGTGAGAGTAGGCAATGCTTGGTTCTGACCAAGCAAATGTACCTTCTACGCCTTCTCTTGCTCAAAGATATGCTGCCTCGTTCCCTACAATGCCTGAGTAATGATATTTGCAACTTGATTACGCTCTGGAAATCTTACCAAGAAGTTCCTTTGGAAATCAGTTGTTTTTGTCATTGAGTCTGATTGTAGGACAATTCCATAATCCGAGTTTATTTTGGAAATAATGTTAGTATGTCCTGGTCTATCGGATTTCACCTGATTGTGTATGTTGAGAGTAAAGAGTCTTAAGCCTGGTTCACTTTTAATATGTATGTGAAGTGGTGTAAGTCCTAGAATCTTGTCGATGGCTGCCGTAGGGTAGGTCTTTGTGGCACCTGTTGCACTAAGGCAAATGAGTCTTTGGGTCTTGTTGAGTTTTGAGCGTGTCTTAGATTGCTCTATTTTTGGCCACCATATCAAGGCTGCGTATGTCAGACTCGGTCTGATAATACTCTGGTATAGCCACAGAGTCATTTGCGGGTTTATTCCCCACGTTTTGTTAAACATGCGTTGGCATGTGAAGTAAGCTTTATTAGCTTTGTTAGTAATGTATGTCATATGGGAGTTCCATGTTAGTTTTTGAAATTCAGTGTAGAAAGATTCATTCTTCTTCTCTTTGTGAAGATGGTGCACAATATCTTGTCTGGGTAGACGCTTAGGTTCACCTCTTTACACTAGTTTGAGAGCAAAATGCTATCGTACTCTTGAATTTGCCGCGAACCATGAGAACAAGGTTATTCGTATAGCCAATGTTGGTGATACGATTGTTCTTAAGCCTACAGAGTAATTGGTTCATTAACAAAGAGGTGACAGGACTCCGCCTCGTGGGCAGCATCTAGGTGCCGCTACTGTGATGGCTTCGTCGCCAAACGAGGCCCGCATATATTTGTATAAATGTCAAGAAGAGCACAGGTATTTGAAATCTAGCTGTGATGGTTCTGTTAAATACTGGTTACCATTAGATTTAGCATAGCTTAGCATTTTTGCTCATAATTATGTCTTCATTTAGAGATTTTCCTGAGTACAGTAGACACTTGCCAGCAGGTGTAACACGTTCTCCGCCTGTCTAGCCGAGGCCGAGAATATCTAGTTTATATTTGCGCAGCTCTTTTGCAACTTGTGCCAGTGAGGTTGCTTTGAGAATGGTGCCAACGTTCCATGTTTCGTTTATCAAAATCAAACCTTTCGCATGTAACTCATCAGAGAACAAATTATAGTTTTGTTGTTCCGATTATTTGAGCTTGATTTGAATTAGTAATTATTTTAACAAAATTGTTATACAAAATTATAAACTTTTTCATAATTGCACTCATGTGTAAGGTTTTGAAGAAGTTGATAAAACGAATTTTTTTCTAAAGACATAGATTACATACCTATCGTTAAAGTGTCGATATTAAATTTTGTAACATTTTGTCCCATATTTAACATCATTATGGTATGCTACACAACCTCAGAATTTCTCATTTACCGTCGGCACGTGCATTTCTCAACGCTTTCTATCTACCCATGTAATATAATGATATATAAATACTATTTGTCGATCTACTTAATTATAAATTACAATCGAAATGCCGAAAAATACAGAGAAGGTCACCGTATCCATCAGTTTGGTCGTCTATTTGTGTGTTGTAAAATACTTAGCATGTACTACATCACCGATTTATCATTTACCAAGCACCATAATACCAAAGATTTGTAAAACAAATATGGTACGAATAATGGCGATAGCAAAAAATGGCAATCGCGTCTTCATCTTCACTTCATCAGCAGATAAATTACAAAAGAAACACATAAACTGTGCACAAATGTATACCATCGCCAGGCGCAATAATACCAATGATGATGGTACCTTGAGGTATCATGCAATTATCAAATGAACGTAAAACGAGCATTAATTTCCCCGGCAAATAAATTATTCTCGCCGAGTATAGGCGAGGTTACGAGCATGTGGTACCCGGTCGGCGATGGATTATTTACTTTTTAGCATCAGCACCGCACAAACACCGCCATAAAACCGTAAAAAGGAAGGCTCCACTGCCACGCCCACTGGGTGTTTCGCATAGCCACATCTCGTTCTTGTACATAACAATAAGTGGGAATGCCATCCCTCACATCCGTACCGTATAGAAATCTCATCCGTATGCGGCAGCCGTGGAGCAGCACTGGAATGAATCACGCTGTCATCATACGATTGCAATTCCAGCATCCATAGACTGTTTATGTACCATAACCATCGTAGCACTAAGCATGATCTCCGCATGGAGCTGCGCACAACATCGTTTGGCCATCCAGCCATCATCAGACACAGTGAATGAAGCACAAATGGCCGAAGGAGAGTTTTTTCACTTACGAGACGAGTGAGTACATGATACTTATCTTGGTGCGCTCTGTTGAAATGTGAATCAACAGCGAAATAAGCCAGCTCCCCAACTCCATCAGTGCCTCCCGTAGACACGAATATATCGCACCTTCATCATCACCATCATCATTATCATCATCCGGCCGGTCGCGTACGTACTCCGTGTGTATACGCAACGCCTCCTTATGTAAACAATCACCTCGTAATTTGGAATTTATTGTCGGTTTGCTTGGTTCAATGGTGCACTCACTTACCGCTGGACCCGAACCAGTGAAGTTGTGTAGTATATGTAAAAAAAGAAGAAGAAGAAGAAATAGTCTCTGTCTCTGCTCAGTAATTGATCAGCCATTGATTATGTGTGAACTGAACCACCGGGTGAATAATATGGGGGTCGTCGTGAGTTCACATTCTGTTAATTTAGCCGAGAAGAAGTATCTGGAATCTGGAGGATTAAGATGGCAATAATGGTTGTCCTGGGTCTTTGGGTGCATATAATATATGGTGAAAGCGAAAAAAGGGAACTTTTTCCACGCTTTGCGTAGCGTTTTGGTGGAAAACGGTTACTCTGCAAAGAACAGTCAGCAGGTCACGCTCGTAAAGATGAAGATTTGAAATTATTCTCCAGTTTAGGTTAAAGTGGTTGACACGGCACATGCCGAGACCATTGCACGTACAAACGGAATGTCTTGGCGATGCTGCTGTAGTGCATCAAAATCCAATTATAATTTGAAATCAAAGGAATTTTATTTTAATTTGTGGACACTTTTTTTGAAAAATTGGGGAAGTAGACATGTTGTGTGTACTTTGTTGAAAGGGATAATAAGATTTTTTTAGACGGTTTACTGAAACCGTTAATTCATTGTAGCTTTGTTAAGGCTTTACCCAAAAACTTGTAGAAACGACTAGAATAGACGTCTATAGAGGTACCTTTGAAATATAATGGTCTTCTTCTTAAGATAAGAAAAATAAGCGTCTTTTCTATCCAAAAACTTATTGTTTGCTATTTGTTTTCTGTGAATGACCTGAAAGATGTTTGGAGCGGAAATGGATAACAGAATGAAACCACAAAACTACGCAATGGAACTTAAAGACAAGAAAGACCTACTGTCTGTCTGTCAAGATTCATAACATTCAGGCACTTAACCATAACATATAAGCTGGTGGTGCATAAGACACTGATCATACCAGTCCTAACATTCGGATTCGTGGGTTGAGTAATTAGCAAAAAGTCTCACGAAAATGTGGCTCGCACGAGGTGAGTAAGAACGACTCCGCAGACTGTATAATAACGACATTTAGAGCGTTATCATAAAGTTGACACCGCAAAGAAAATTAAGGTGTGCAGTACACCTAGCTCTCTTCGGCGAAGAGGATTCTACTCGGAAAGTGCTTTGAGGTAGGATTTATGAGACAAGGCATCAGGGCAGGCTAAACCTACGATGGAAAGATAGACCAGGTAGACCAAGTAGACCAGGACACCCAGAGTTTAATGATAAGAACTAGTATATCTATACAGTTTCTTTTTCATAAAACATAAAACATTTCAAACAAGTAGACCATATCATTTGCACGGCAACGCATCACAACTTACATTGTACGAAGTAAGCTGCTATTGGTTAATGGCTACAAGCGAGATTTTAAACCCGTTTTTAAACATCAACAACCAGCGTCTTATCGAAATTGGAAAATATTTATCCTGGCTCTCCTCCTCGTCATAAGAGAAGTCATTACTGCATACTACAATGTCACTATTGAAAAGTAAAGAACAACACGAACCAGCCTTGAACAATATATTGTAAAGGGACGCCCTATTCTTCCAATAGAGTCTCTCGGCTATACGTGAAGTTAGCTGTGGTTTGTTAGACATTTTAATTCGTCATTTCATCATGGCAAATCACATTTTTTTAATAATTCGCGCACGCTTAAAGGGGTTCGCACCCTTATAATACTTGGCTATATGTTTGGCACAGCGTGGGCGTTAATGAAAAGGAGGAGAAAAGAGGAGATGTCTATGAGCTTGTGTTTTGAATGCCTGTGGATCATAGTGATGAGGGAAGACAGAGCGTGGCAGAACTTTCCAAATAGGTACGGCTGAAGAATGAATCCCTGAACTTAACAGAACGTCCGAATATGGGCTTGAGGGTACACTGATGAGCATTTAGAGTGCCACGAGTATTGCGGTTGAATTCAAGGAGAGGTGGCATGCAACTGGCTATTTCTCTTGAGCAACGCTGGTGGAGGAAACGATAAAACAGTGACAAGCAGGAAACGTTCCTTGCAGCGTTCAAGCAAATCTATTGATATCGCTGTAGTTGCGTCACCGATAAGTTTTATCGCGCGGTTTTGAATTCTATCTAGCTGATGCAAGGTACTTGTAGGCGCAACAGTCCAGATATGGAAATTGTACTCAAGTTTAGGGCGAATAGAGATAGCCTTTTAGATAGTAGCCAGATCAGAGGGAGTGAAATTTTTCTTGCACCGGGCTAGAAAACCTAAACATTTCGCAGTATTTTTGGCGACGGTAAATATGTGGTCATTCCAATGAAGCTTGTCATTACCGCACATACCAAGAATTGCGAGTTTTTCAGTTTCCTCGATGCAAGTGCCATTCGTTGATAATGGAATGGGATTTAGCATTCGCTTAGAAAACAGGAGACAGCATTGGGTTTTGGAAGCGTTTAATTCTATTCGATTGTTTACTCCCCATTTTATTATGCTATCTAGGTCAGAATTTACCGTGCTAAACCTACGTAGTTGTTTGAGTTCCACATGAGAAGTAGAGGGACGTTCCTCAAACTTATATGAGAAGCTGAGAGTGCTGTCGTCAGCGAAAGAGTGAATTGGATTAGAAGTCAGAGATATGAGATCATTACTAAAATTGAGGAAGATAAGCAAATTTGTCGCATTTTAGAAAATGAGGCACCAAAAGTCATTCACGAAATGCCATTACATTCACAAAAATTGAATGCTATTACGGATCTTATCCAATAAAAGAAAAGAGATACTTATTATTAAAGACGTGTCTTTATAAGAAATTTTTGTTCAGATGAAAAAGAACAAGTATCATCTTCAATTAATCAAAATATTCACATTTAGCTTAAGCGTGTCCTAATACCACTGAGGGAAAACCGAAAATGATTAGTAATATATGAAGCATTTTAATATTCGGCATAATATTCCCTTTTTTTAAAAAAAAATGTATTTTTATTATTACGATTTATGTTTTTTTTAATTTAATAAACCTCAGAGTACGAGTATTGTACACAATAAACATCAACCAAAACCAATATACCACATATATTCACTACACATCGTTGTTCACATAATAAACTTAACATTACAATCTAAATGTTCATAGTGAGCAACTTTGGTAAGCAGAACTCGCACCATAAACCAAATGATGGTGGCAATTCGTGAAGTTGCATATATATTCAACAATTTAATTATTTTATTAGTATGTATTAAAATAATAAAAAAAAATGCAAAATTGTATTCACAAATTCCTAAATTAGCGTCCTACTATTTTACCACGATAATCAGATAAAATCGTGAAATGGCGTCTAATGTAGCCAGAGCAGTTGTTGCGTTTATTGAAATGAAGCGCGAGCCATGCTTGCATAATGTCGAGATTAAGATAAGTGTTAACTCCAATTGAGTCCGCTCCACTTTGCTTCTCCAAAGAAAATAAATTAATGATTCTAATTTAATATAAAAAACAAAACAGCGAGAGTCCCTCTGGAAGCTTGCACACTGGCCATGGCCACATTATCGACAGATCGATGATCATGTTGTGAACGCGTTCCAATCGTACCTCTCTATACAGTGCGCATAGCACGTATAGGTGCCAGAGTGCTTCATATAATATTCAAAAGTCATTAACTTAAGTGGAATCCCATTCTACGCCTCTCTTTTCCATAATTCGACTTGTGAATGCCGCGTCGATTCAAAGTATGGACCGATTTCGTTTTTAGATAGACACTCAGAGGCACACGCATCATACTATCCGGAAAATATGAAATAATCACAAAGATACCAATCTGGCGAGAAAATAGTGTATCTAAACATATTAATCCTATTATAATATTTCTGTCGTGGTTAAGCAGCGACGGCTGGCTGTGTAGCTGTGCAAGACCGACGCAATACGCTGGCCGCCCGTCTCGACATCGATCTGATTGCAACTAAGCATTCCTTTGTATGCGCGTATCTAGATAGATGAATGCATTTATAATAAGTCAGCGTGATATTTACATAATATATGATTCAACCTGGTTACACGTTCGCATATTGGGGCAGAGTGCGTATTAATACTACGTGGCGTGATGATCCGAGCACCGCTGTAATAAATCAAGCCCACAATTGAGTTAAACATTTCTCTATGACTTCAGATCACGCAGGGTGAAACTGTATTTCGAAGCAAATTGAGATATCTTCATGGAGTTATGAGGCTTAAGACTGATTATACTTACCGCCGGGGTATTTGTTGCATGTCACACACTTAGTGCCATGCGATCTTGTATGAGAGCACACCATGAGGCAATCCGAACAATCCTGCAAAATTCCTTAATATGTTTAAGTTTATAAAATAAAATCGCTGATGTTTTTTTGTACTAAATTAACCTAACATAAAATATTAATTGATGCCACATAGGTGTTTGTATATGGAACAATACAATAACGTTCTTGTTTAATGATTCAGATAACGCCAATTGAAACATTTATTTATGTCTTTATTTACAAAAAACCTCACTAATCATCTAAGAACATAGGGTTTCTCTCTAACAGCCTTTTGAGATTCATGAGCCAGCTCATTGGATTGCATTTAGGTAAGAAGTATTTTTATTTTTTGAAATTAAATAATTAAGAATCTCCAAGTCCAAAACAGGGCTATTATGTTATACAGTTCTTTCCACCCTAGCATACTTTTGCAGAAACCAAACAAAATCTTCACAGAGTGACAATTCAAAGATAAACTCACAATTAACTCACAATTCAGTTGATTTGTAAAAGGTTCTTCAATTGAGACGCCCCATTTTTAAAAAAGCATTTCTCGGCTCTGAGGTAAGATATTTGCAAGTTAATTAACTTATCAACAGGTCTCTACCTGCCATTTAGTAGGTGAGGACAATTTCGGCCGTTTTTTGACGCGCCGGGAATCGAATTCTTGCTAATCACTGCACCATCGCCAATTGTGTTTATTGTTATTGAAGGTGGGGCTGTAAAGCCTTGTGCACTGCGACCTTGAGCTCTATTGTGCATCCCAGATGTTTTACCACATAATGCGATTGCTCAGTTCCTTTGCAATCGCCACCACATCTTCCAATTCGATTGGTTTGTCATTTGGCCAGAGATCTATATGAGCCTTGAAGTGTTTTATTCTTTTCCGGGTGAGGGCCGCACATTGCCTCGTTACAAAATCGGCAGCGATCCGATTGGGATTTACCAATTTTCAAGAGATGGCCTTGGAATGGGCCGTGTCCTGTCAAGTACCAGACTAGTGTTCTTAGTGTATGGCGGTCCAGTTTGAGGGGCCTGTCCATATAATTAATGTTGTATTTGAGAAGCTTTTTGGCCTGTCTCATCCCAGTCGATGACACCCATTCTGCTTCGATGGCATTGATTTCCGATTCTTTAACACTGTTTTTTTTATATGACTTTTGGAATAGGCAATGCTAGGCTCGGGGCCAGTGAAGGCTCCTATTGTTCCTTCCTTCTATTGCACAGAGTTGTGCTGCCTTGTTTTCTGATACTTTTGAGTGTACAGGAGACTACATTAGAGTGATTTTGTTGGTTTGGGTCAACTCTTTAAGGTGGCAGAAGCAGCTCCACGTTGTTTTACAATAAAAGACAAGACTTTATAGCGCTAGCAGTGCTGCTTGACTGTCTGAGATCACAAAGATACCGGTTCCTCTGTAGCTTCTTTTGATACCCCTCGGCTCTTGGGCCCAATCATTTCCAAATTTTTATAAAAAGTGTTGTCACCGGAGGTGATGATGATGATGAAAAGGGTATCAACCAATAGCACTGCGACCCCTATGATCTATTGCGCTCCTACTAACTATTGCTATGAAGACAGTGCATGCCCGTCCCTATAGCACCCCTCCATACCGATGGCTCTTATGAACTTAATGATATGGTGTGGGTTCAGTGAATGCCGTGCAGACTCCGAGATCGCGTGATTTCCCATGTGGTCTGTCCTCTGTCGGAACGTTGTTCCGCATTCATTGAGGGGACTTTGGGAAGTTATTTAAAAATTGGTCGCAAGATTCCTCCAGCAGACAGACAGACAGGCATGCAGACAGATACATTCCGACGTGAACTTAATGCGTAGAGAATTTAAAAAAGGAATTAAAGTTTGGGGAAAATACTTGAAAAATAGGTTGCTATCATTATCAAATGGTCTTATGGTGACTCAAAGGAATAGGCTAAAACCTTCGACAACACTACTTAGATGGTTGATATAATAATCCCCCATTTTTGGGTGGTAAAAATGAATTGCCCCATTGTTATGGTATTAGCCACACACAGAATCCATGGGCGGTGCATCTTTCTGAAATACTTATTCTTTGCAAAGTATTTAATCCGAATGTTACTACAAGAAAAAATCCTAATCTGCATATGAATATTAAGCTGATATTTCCCCCCTTACTTTCCAGCAAGTCACCTTAAGCACACGTTGCTGCCTCTTTGTATGTGCGACTTTACTATAAACAATTAAATCAACATAAATGCGACATTATTTCACTATTTAATAAATAGTTAACTGTCGATCTACGCCATCAGTCAATATATCGTCTTAACGCTATATTGATGGCTTGAGCCCACTTAACTGCACGATCGATATGGAGGCACAAAGCTAAAGTCTTCGTCATAAATTATGCGCGTTTCATCTTTCATTGGAGTATTCGCTCGCCCAGAATGGCTTTACGCGCAACATTTTAAGTGACTATGATCTGATGATTTATGAGGAAATTATTCCGAATTAAAATCTGCCCGAATCGTAGCGTTCGCTGGCGGTTCCGACTATCATCATTTTGTCGCATACGTTCGAGGTGCGTATTAAGTCGTTTAAGGCGACTTTTCTCTTGTGCGGTACGACATATTTTTAATTCAGTTTGGACAACAAACGAAACCAGTTTCAATCAAAAGAACAACTAAATCGCTTAATAAATCTTCGTTTACATAAATCGCTTACAGTTAACATCGAAATGGAACGTTTATACAAAATAAAACGCTTTCCAATCGATCAACTTCTACCACATGATGTGCGTGGTTAATGTTCACGTTGTGAGCGAGACCTCGTATTGCATTAACTTCCAGCCTAAGCCGTTTGGGTTTTTGTAAAATATTAACACCAACAATTCAATTAAAAAAATTTTGTAGACACTAGACATAGTAAGCGCAATGAACAAGCTTTCTTTCCTTCCTTACTGCTTAGTGAATATTGTATCAATAATGTCTGATAAATAAACAGTGGCTATATACTAAAAATTGGGAAGGCAAGACCGGACTCCGGTTTCAGAACCAGTCAAATATGATGATGATACACAAAAAAAAACTCTTGAGCCATTAATTCGAATATTAAACCATAAAATTCAATTAAATAGCAATTTTTCTAACATATCATTAGCGAAAATTTAACAATTTGCATTTTTCCATTTGGGTGTGAGTAAGAAATTACATTCACTAAATAATAATTTTTATTATTTGCATATTTTTGTGTCAGATTAGTTTTTAGCTAAGCGATGACTAACTACCTGACCTGCCAGTTCCTTGTACCAACCGTGAATGAATCGCCTTCTTCGGCAACTGGATTTTATCTTAGATTTCAATAACAAGTCTGGCTGGCACAACAGTTAATGTGGACACCACTTTTAATTAATAATATAACTTATCTCTACGAAATAATTCACAAAACCAGGCAACTCATCGGAACCTACTTATGCTTACTTTATCAGACGATATGTGTGATCACTGAAATAAACCGACGATGCAATTCATACGATATACACTCCGTACTTCTTGTTTAAGGACAGGCATTTTTTAGTTATATTTCTTTAGGCGTTGAATTATTAAGTGATTTTATCACCGGAATAGTGTATGATATTCCTCTCCGAGTAGACGATTTATTTATTATTATACTACGCTGTTTTTAACCAATTAAAGAGTAAGTATCAGTTGTGTTAGATCGCTTAACGATCTAACTCTTCTAAGTCTAAGATCAGTCTTCACAAACGACAGCTTTCAACCAACAACGCTGTATTAATAATAATATTCGGCGCGACAGACATTTGCGGTCCAAAGTCTAGCTTCTCGCGACCATTTGTGTTGCGCATGTATATTTTTTTTTGACACAAATGGAGGGGACCTACAATTTAAGCCGGATCCGAACGGCGAATTGAGAAGCTTTCCGTGACAAGTTATTACTCTTGTAACGTTTGTCACCCATTCGCGAGAGGTGGGACACCGTGAAAAATACTTTTGGTGTTTGGATTGGTGGGATTCGATCCACGAACCTACTGCTCAGAAAACCATGCTCTTATCCACTGAGTCACGGCGCCCGACAATGCGTTAGACACTGCAAAACTTAAAAACTATATCCATTCTATTAAGCTGAAACTTGCGCAATGAGTTTGATTCTATGCAGGTTATGTTCTTTTGCTAGAGGTGGCTCTGATAACAAGTTCATGAAGTACTCTAATTGCATGCAGTTACCCAGTTGAGGCTGTGCAAATAGCGAAGCGTGCCGAACCAGTCGCTGATATGCGGGTAACGAAACGCCATCGAACAGTTTGTGAAATGTACTATATTTTTTGTATCACGTGTGTCGTGATTCATAAACGGCCACTAAATTTTTAAGCTCTCCTCTGTATTAACATATTGCCTTAATCATTGGTAGACTTTTCTTAAAAGCCATCCCCACACGTTTGACATGAGGTTGATGTGAGGTGAATGTGGTGGCCATGTCAATAATTCTCCAGGCTTTTGTTGCACTTGCGGTGTGTATCGTGGCATTATCCTGTTAGAAAGTCAAGTTCACCAAACAATTCCGAAAAATGAGGAAATGTAGGTTGCCACGGTAGTTCTTGATTTTTTTAAAACTAGTCCCACTGTGCCATTAAAACTTATTGCTTCCAATAGCATCACACCGCTCTCCTAACTGTGCCATTTAAGTAGATGGAAAAAAAAGTTCTTTAAAAATTATACATTTCTCATCGGAAAACACGATCATGATCTCAACCTAATATCATTTCTTGCGAAATCAAGTCGATGATATACCAATAACTCAATGGGTAGACCATATGTGGTCTTGACCACAATTCTCTCGGAATGAGGAACTCGGTTATGAGATACGAGATGGAAATCGAAGTGAAAGACCACCCTGCCTGTAAGGTTATTTTATGATAATGTTAAGAGTCGAAATAAATTCCAGAAAAACATAATAAATTCTTCTTTAAGACTTATGGGTCTCAAACTTAACAAAATTGTTAACTATTTTTACTTCATGGGAAGCTTTTTCTCTTTTATTTAGCTTTGCACTTACTTGTCGCCAGGAATTACGTAAAGATATTAATTGCTGAAATGTGACCAATGTGGAAAAAAAATACTACCCTACATATAACAAATTACATTGTCCCTTTTAATTAACCGTAAAATGACCACATAAAAAGATTAAATCGCATAATCTGTAAAACTGAAAACGAAGAACAAAAAAAATGTACTTGGAACACATTGTTATCCTCATTTGCTGCTGTGTGCTACGAGAGTTCATCACTGCTGTAGTACATGCTACCGTTTAAATCCCATAATGGAAGTGAATATAATTCACCATGAAATTATAATATCCTCCGAGATAAAATGAGGCGAACGCAACCTACGAGGACACACAACACGACACGACGCGACGCGACGATTACCCACTTGAACGCCGAACAAATGATGATGAGCATCAGGAACGGAACGGAGCGAGTGAAGCGCTGTTGTAGGTAACAAAAAAAAACATTTTTCGGCCTGACTTTAGTCAGGGAACCCGGATTTCAGTGATGCGTGTTGAAAGGACCCAACATTGACTGAGTGAGCCATTAGTCTGCACCACTGAATACAGTCCAGAAGATTTTTGGGACTTTGCACTTAAGTGGATCCATAAAAAAATTTCATATTATGCATAACGGAAAGGCGCAAAGTTACGTACGCTGACAAGGATAAAAAAAAATGAAAAAGATATCATCTGTACACATACAAACCGAAAATGAGAGCACTCACTCTTGACTCTTGGGTAATTGTGGAACATGATTTGTGGTATGTCAGGACATGTGTTTTACTACATTCCTCCGAGTCGAGAGTTAAGATAATTTGCTTTTATGCGAGACCACACGCACGAACGCGGGAACCAATAAACACTTATGGGTCTCCTAGCTGGCGGTATAAATCTAAAGCAATCCCAATTTAAATGGTGCAAAGCGCAGTAAAATTGTATCCGGCAATTGTAATTAGCTACACAAGTAATAAAATAAAATTACTTGAAATTAATTTGAAATTATTGTTTAATTTCTTACTTCGGTTGCGGTCTTGACAATTTATAAAAGGGAGTTCCGCATTTTTATATGGGCGATAATAATGTTGTCACTTTGAAATTCTGATGCTAATGATAGCTCTTTAAAGAGCATTAATAAACAATAATGATCAGACAATTATTTTTACTGCTCGAGCTGGTGCTGGGCTAAGTGGACCGAAGCGCGAACAGAGGCAACGCAAATGTTAGACCCTTTATTTTAGACTCTTTATTATTTATGAATGGATAGAGGAAACCAAACGAGCTCTACACAATCTGCAATAGTAATCATCCGCGTAAAAAGTACAATAATAATTAATATTTGCCATATTGGAAAGGATTATCAAATTTCCTGTTGGGCTTGTTGTTTATATAGTCGCTCAAATAAACAAATTCGCTGGCAATGCCATATGCCAATGTTAAGTGTGCGCTCGGAAGGACATTTATTGTTTGTGATATTGACGACCTATCTTTGAATTCCAAAAGTTTGCAGCTAATCTTTGCAATCTTAGACATTTTGTCTAAGAAGTTTTTAAGTTTTTCTTTACATAATATATTCTTAAAGTTCTTAGTCTTCAGATTCGTGCAGATTCGCCTGTAACACCTTGATGGTGCTCATCCTTCCTCCTTTTGAGTATTAGCCTGCCGGATTAGAACTGCTTTCTTGGGGCCCTTACCCCTGCGGCAGGCAGTCTGGATCGGTTGACCCATTGGTCTTACCCTACCCGTCTTACTCTTTGGAGCATGTGCAGATCTTGCTGCGTTAGTTCCATTCCTGGAAAGGCTTGAACCAGATGGCTTAGTAGCCTTGCTGGTCGAGCTGGTGACCGAAGAGGCTGCCTCGACTCGGCAGTTCACTTGACTCAAATGAAGTAAAATATTCCTGAAAAACAAACTTATTTCACATTTACTAGTTTTAGGTTTTTGGCTCTTAATGTTTCAAAAAGTGTAATTAGTTGTTGTTAGATCCAAAGAATTACAAATCCCCTGCCTTCTTTGGGAAAACTTAAAATATCTATCACGAAATATTAGAAGGCACTTCAACAATCACATTTAAGTAATTGACTTTTTAATTGAGCACAATTGAGATTTTATTAATAGATACGAAAAGAATGTTTTTGGTGCTTTACTGATGATGATGGGCCCACACAAAGTGAAATACCTCTTAGGAAATAAGAAATCATCCAAATGCATGGTGCACTTGTCAGCGATGTGCGTGCGTAAGTGGTTGCGATCTTCTGCTACATGATGTCCTCAATCGTTCACTGTTAAAATAATTGTCTAAAAGGCACTGGCGTTGATGCACCATTTAACAGCAAAGCAATAACAGACTTCGACGTCAAAGACAGCAAATGGGGAAACCCTACTTAGACGAGATGAATAGAAATTAATTGACTTAAATAATTATCTCACATCCTGAAACCAAAAACAACACGTCACAGAATGTGTGTGCGTGTGTGCGATGAGACGATTTAAATCGCATTCACAGTGTACGAATAAATGTAACGGCTGTCGTCCTAATATTAATTTAACAATGTGACGTTTGCGCAATTTTTATAAGGGTTATATGCACACACACAGCCGCACACACACACACACACTTGAAGAATGAATGAAAGGACGAACGGCAGAAGTTTAATCAACCCTCAACAATATTGACACATACACTTCACCCCAATTAACTTATCGGATCGACCCACTTAACTTAATGCTCACCACCGTGATGGTGTAGTTGTGTGTTGTGATGTGGTATGGAGTGCCTTTTCATTGTGGTATCTATGTATGCTAACGAAGGAATCAAAGAACTGATTTGATCCCATTTCTCATGTTCTTTGCCTGTTCGAAGGCAGAGGGCGATTATCACTGTGTGTGAACTGAACGTTCCCATGGGAGTCGTATGTTTTCGTTGTTGTCGTTGCAAATCGGCGGCTAATCTTGTTCTTGGAGAACTTATTGGTATAACTAACAACGAAGAGTGAGCAGATATTAAATTACTTGATAGATGCGCGCACAGCAATCAACTTTATCATATTTTTGTTCGCAACATATGATGATGACTTTGAGAGTAATCGCAGACAGTTTGTGGTTTGCTTTTGATTTGTCTGAATGACGATTATTGGATTGGTCATTTGTTATATAACAAATGACAATTTACTTCTACATGTGTCATGATGAGGTTTTTTGTACAGCAAAACCACATATAATATATTACGGCAGATAGTCTGAAACCGTCGGGCAGCTTGAAAGGTGACAGATCGAGAGTTTTTGTTCTTAAATCAAATTACTTAAGTTTGGAAAAAAATACCAAAATAAAACCATTTACTTGCCTGCATATATGTCCACCTCTGGCCACATCACTGCCAACCACCACAATCAGCAACAGATTGCCTCAATAAAGAATTAATCCTGAGATATCATCTTGTTAAGTCGCGACAATTATTTATCGCGCAATCCTTGCAGTTGCTGCCAAAAGAGTTCATAACGCGCACACGCACAGTATCTTCAGATTTCGAATAAAATGGAGGAAAAAACACATTACGATTATGATTATTATTATTTTTGTAATAAACTATTATTGCACATGCGCGGCCCCGCTACAAGAGTATCTCACTGGAGTTCACACTGTGAGAGAAGAAATCAAGAAAGGCCTCGAACCTCAGATAGCGATCGCTCACTCGAGGGGGATTGTCTCGAACTCGATGCCGCCATTCAGAGCACCCTGCGCATAATGCATTCATATATTTTTGTTCGTTTATCATTGCGCCTAAGTGGCTTTTTGTTTGCCTTATTATTTTTGTCCTGGTGCACACACTCACTTATTTGTTACGTACACGCGCGCTCGTTTCAATTTCAATATTTACACAAGGCGGCAGACAGGACAGCCCCCCAGCATCCATCCATATGCCCTCATGCTCGAGCCAAGTGTAAACTAAAAACTTAAAATTTTTCATTCTTAGTCAAACAACAGCACAGATACGCACACTGACACCTTTTTCCTTGCATTTGGCGCACCCGGTGTGCAGTTTCACCTGAAATTGTAGTTTTATGTCTTAATACAATGCGCTGCGACTGCGTTGCGTTTCGCCGATGCGAATGATATATTTTTTTGTACTTTGTTGCTTGCTTCCGATGTACAGCCGAGCAGAAAATATCTTAAACAACTTAATTCACAGCATGATAAGCCATAAATGTGTTTTAAACTCATGTTACGAATATCACAGAGATGATTTTATCTCAGCCGCGATATTACCTGGCTGACACCTTTGCGAAAGATGGTTTCTTATATTTGCGCAATTATGGTGAGGAGTGTGCAGGAGTAAGGTGTGGGAAAATGATTAAATCATTACTTGGTCTCTGAGAAGGATAGTGTGGAAAACTGTGATAACCCACCTATAGAGATTCATTCGCTTATTTGATGCTCAATTCTAAAGGAATTGGCTCTTATCGATTTCAAATTTTTTTTATGATGTCAAAGGTTCTGCACCCTTAAAATGCAATCACAGAGCGGACTTTATAAAATTATGGAGAGGAAAGATGAGGTTTGTGTGCACATGCGCCTTAAACTTGAAATTGATTCAATAACTTACAAAATCCAAGCATATTAATACGGCCCCTATTCTTATGATAACGGCCATGTTTTCTTTCCTCTTCTCTCTTTCTTGGAACGTTTATCATGCAATAACCATCTGAGGACGTTGTTGCTATTTGTAGGCTAGGTTGGGTTAAGGGGGCTGTCAGTAAAACCGAGGCACTTAAACCATCAATGGTCCATTGTGATACCACACGGATCAGGAAAGTTTCCATCCATCTACTCGTTGAACGAACAACTTAGAGCTTCATATGAAGTTAAGGAGACTGTTGATATCAGTGTTGATAAGATCATTAGTAGTAGAAGAAAGCTCCTATAAGGAGTTTACGTTTCTGGAAGAGGGCTGGACAAGAAAAGAGAAGATGGATAATGGTCTCCTCCTCCTCCTCATCCATGCAGCTTCTGCATTTTTTGAGAGATCAAACACTTGGAGCGTTTCGGATCCAGCTTAGGCCAGATCTGCTTTATCGCTATGCAAGTTGTACCGTTTGACCACCTATGATTAGTTTTGTCAAAGGCATCCCGCTTTAACATGAGCTTGCATATAGCGATTGGTTTGCCTAGAGAACAATATTTTGGTAAGATGGGTAGTGTAGTTCCTTGTTTGGCAAGTTTGTCAGCCATACAATTTCCCGGAATGTCTCTATGGTGGTTATTAAACTGTTCCGCCAACTCCATACGAGATGATCGGCAGTTAAGGGCTAAGGTTGAAAGCACCTCCACCAGTTTTAGTTCAGTTTTAGACCCATCTGTGTAAAAATGAATGTGTTCATCTTCCAGGTACGCGGCTTCCTCCAAGAATTATCTGGAGGGGAAGATGACCTAGAATTTTTTATTGAAATGGAGCTGTGGTCTATGTTGTCTGGGATCCTGACTAAATTCAGGATAGAGGAGTGGCTGATTCCATTTCTAGTCCACTGGGAGATGGCTTTGAGGCGAATAGCTGAGCTAACAGCTACTTGCCTTCTGAAAATTTCGAGAGGTGTAAGATACGAAGTGCTCCGCTCATACATGGACTAGCTGACCTTTGAGATTTGCTTAATTTATCTAGATTTACTTTCTTATTTAAGGCAGTCCACCAAACAGTCACACCGTATATAAGAGTAGGTCTTACTACCGCTGTACATATATAGCCAATGCGTTATCTGCTACCAATAGCCTTTTTGCATGAGCAGAGTGCCAGGTGCCACTGTGGCTTTTCGAAATCTTTCTTGTATGTTAGGTTTCTAGCTTAGCTTCCTATCCAAGATAAGACCCAAATACTTGGCTTTATCGGAGAATGTTAAGCTTGTATCTTTAATAGAAGGAGGGTCAACATGTGGGATTTTGTTCGATGTATTCTCTGTTCCTGTTACTGCACACTCTCAATGACCTCTTAGCTAATGTACTCGGCAATGATCACTATACCTTTATAATCGTCTATAGTACCTTGGATCTTAGGCTCCATTACATAGACGCAAGTTTTGTGCACCTATAGTGACTATTCCTACCGCGAAACGTTCTTTTTGAGCCGATAACACCGGCTCTAGCATCAGTCATTTTAAAAATAGGTATGGCGTTGATGTCTGCCTGCGGGTCAATACATTAGATACGAGGTATTAGAGGATATAAAGTAATCGAATTAACAATAAAATTTCCAAGTACCGCATAAATGTACCTATACTTGATTTATATTGAAAACGAATTTTATTAATTCCTTTGATGGACATGCCATCGCAGTTTAATTACCCGCAACGTCTCCGGGTTACCTAACCTATGATATACACATAAAGTACTTAGAGCATCAGCATATTTACTCGTATATCCTATGTGCGCGTGTGGGTGCAATCATCGCTCAAACAAAAGGTACTCTTCAGGGATGCGTGTATTTATGAGTCTGCAGTTGAATAGCATCTCTAATTTTCAAAGGCTAAACATTAAAATTAATGATGTCCTTTGACAAAGCGAACAGCCACTGCAAGCGGCAGAAGTTTTGATCGCTCAATTTGCCAAGGATGTCGTGATTCTGCGTAGCTCACCATTATACAATGTGAGATATTGATGATCGCGCAATCAAACCGACAAAGATCGCCAAATAAAGAAAATGGTAGAGCCGTGGACAGACGGCAGACAGCAGCACACGTTTGAGGCTTCTGATGGCTAGTCGCCAAACATCTGCGCGCCTGTGTAAAGAATACGGCTAATGACAAATTTACAAATCCTCGTGAATTTTCTTCATAATTTAAAGATATCCTATTAACGACTTTTGACATCTGCGTATACAAAAGTGCTCATAGGTATGCCCTTTTTCATTTGGTTTCAAGTATACGCACTCTGTACGCATAACAAAGGATCAACAAAACCACTCTGTGTCGTCCTTGAATTATCAATTTTCTATCTGATCGAGTCTATTGTTAAATTCCCTGACATCGCACATTGGAGAGCAAACATTTCAGGTGCTATAATCGCGCAGACACAAAAAAAAAGTCAACAAGTCCTTTTGTTAGCATTAATATAAATAATTGCTTTCCAATTTTGATTTCGAATGAATTTTTGTCCAACAATGTTTGCTTTGTTCGCTTGTTTATCGATATTCGGTAGAGGAATTCGGCAGGGATAAAAACATTTGACGGCTATGCTGCTATTGATTTTAATAGTAACGTGTCAACCTGCAGGAGCACTGCCAACTTCAATATTCAGTAAAGGACGTAAATTGATACATTCGATAGCTGGCAACATCGCACACATCCCCTAAAATTTATCAGACAATATACGAGTATATCATTGGTTCGACAAGAGTCAGCCCTCCAGGATTGTATTATTGTCATTGTCCTGTGCAATTGTTTTGCTAATAAATACGTAGAACTGGCGTTTTTCTGGGCGATTGTTACAGCGGTCAGCTCTAACACATTTTCTAATATAATGTCCTTTAAATTGTTCTTTTGTACAGCAAAACGATTGTAAAAGTGAGCCTTTTGTACTCAGTGTTATACGTGTCATGTCCTATTTTTGCGGAATGGTTTTTTGTTCCTGTCACTTATTCAATTGTCGTTAACAGGAGGACCTATGAATGTGCAGATAGCGGAATGCGACGTGAGCAGATGTTGCAGTTAGAGATGAACTTCTGTTTTCGGCGGTATCGCGTAGGTTTTTAAGGATCAAACAACCGTGAAGTGCGTTATCGCAGGCATTCGAATGTCGACATTTTAATCGATGTGTCGCTATAGGGTGTGACTTCATCGTAGTCTATTGTTTAGCTCCTTTCAATATGGACCTTCTGATGGGATGAATCAGAGTTTCATTTGTTTGCGGTTTTCAAAATAATTTCAAATAAGGTAACAATTGGTCCTTTTAACAGAGTTTTGTGAATCAGCAAAAGCGAGCGTAGAGTACTTCATGAAATGAGAAAACAAATTTGTTACCTATATGTATGGGTTTTTTGTGAACATAGTAATAGTTACACTTCTTTAACATCTCAATCATTTCTCCTGCACGTTCTACATCTAAATCATTAATATCTCAGCAATTCAGGAATATCCTCCGGATTCTACTTTTTTTTGATAATTAATGACTTAACATTAGAAAGAAATATGTTTAACCCGAAAAGGAACTCGTTTCGTATCATACAGACAGAAGGCTGTTCAACACGTGTATTACTTTTTATGTGAATTTTCTTTTCTTTTTAGGTCAGTTTCTTAGCCGTATTATCTATAGACATTGATTTAAATGTCAATGCTGTCAATTTGCAAGCTTACAGTTAATAAGGTAAACCCAAAACTATCAATTGTCTTAAGATAAGATATTACATTATTTGACAAACTGTTAAGCGTTTGCCATTGACCGTTTACAAATGAAGTCACAAAAAGTAATCGTCAAATTTTTGTTGACAAGCGTTTGCCATTTTGATAAACAGTGTAATCGTCTTGTTTGCAACTCTGTACAACTGTTTGGGTTTTGACAATCGAAAAAAATTTCATTTGTGAAACGTTTGCCGTTCGCCAGTTTTATTTTGTACTTAGCTGTTCGGGGGTCCTTCACTTCCCGCACAGCCAGGTGTTCGTGACGTTTCGCTACACTCACAGACAGTGAGCGCTATCTTGCTACACCGTGTATTGGTCCATTGACCTAGGAATCTCGTTGCCAAATATGACAGGTTCGTTTTCATTTGCAAGATTAAAGGAGGCTACTATATGGAAATTCTGGACAATCTATGAAAGTTTTAAAAATTATTTTTAAAAAATGTATATGGGCGCCACTCGGCCTTGGGGGCGAATTAATTTTTAAAATATTTATATGGACACTGCTCGGGTCTCAGGGCCAAAGGTGTCCAAATTTTAATAGAAAGTATTGTCATCTGAAATACACTTTTTTGCAAAGTTTGAATAAAATCGGTCTTTAGAAAGTGGGTTGAAAATGGATTTCATAAATCTATCTTAATTTAGCATTTACTAAAATCATTTTCTTGATCACGCTTGTATAGGGTGCAGATTAGAGTATTTTCAGTATACCAACTTGAGCGCCAGCTATGGAATATTTTGTATAGCCTATTTTACGCGTATTGACGATATAAATATAATCTGAGAATATAAAATTAAAATTAAATTAAAAAGTTATTGAGTATGTTACAGATGCACCAACGATTATTTATATAAAGACTAGTTGTTAACTCCGGCGTTACACGGGAGGCGCCACCTTCCAGACACCGTTTAGACCCACCAAAAACTAAAATAACAGGCGTTGTCTGGCTGCCCTTCACACCCTACTGACCCAACCAAACTGACCGCTCCCCCACTGAAACCACCGCTCACCATTAAGGCCCACCCCCACCTACCCACCGCTGACCCTATGTTGTAGCCTATGGTTGTAAGTTAATACATTAATCCCATGGAAAACGGAATTTTTTTCTCTTTTTCACAAATTTTCCGATTTTCCAGATTCCTATAATCATCCCTGGACTATTACGAACATTTAAAAAAAAAGACCCAAATCGATCCAACCGTTTAGCCGTGCAAAGTTAATAGACAGACAGACAGACAGAGTTACTTTCACATTTATAATATTAACAAGTAAGTAAGTATAGTATGGATATCGATTTTATATCGGTTTCTCAATTTAATCTATAAACTTTTCTTGAAGCTGTCATTAAGTAAGGGAGTGGTCGGATGAAAAATAAAAAAAAAAATTCAACTTTTGAGCAGCCTGTTCTGTGCTGTGCAACGCTGGTTTTTCGGAATACAAAGTGCCAAAGCTGGAAGGAAGTAGCTGTGAAGTTAGGTACTGATGGTTGGACAGAATGCAGAGCAAAGTGGCAGAATTCATGGATATCATACTCAGCTCAGTGTTAAGTGCCATTTTTAAGATCCCGCGTGTGATACGTGTCGTGAGATGCGTGTGGGATATGTGATCCGTGGAAAATGGGCTAATCATTGAAATAGGCCCCACCGTGTCGCCTATTTTGGGGTCCTTTTTAACGCTTTCACACATCCTAGAGAGCTTAAATTTTCGGAGCATCTTAGTGTTACTTGTTTAGATCCAGCGTAGGACTGGTGTCGCAAATTGTGAGTGGCACCTGCGATGCGTGAAATATGGGTTAATCTTTGAAATAGGCACCCCGCGTAACGTGTCAGTATTAAATATATAAATTTTACCGTGCAAGTAATCAAATCCAGTTGGATCCGTTGTCCAGGACATCTAGCTCCTATGAGAGAACAATGATTAGAAAGCCCTTTGTCACCTTCCCATAGAAAGGTAGATGTCATCGGCTTGAAATCGAGAAGAGTAGAGATACATGAACATCTTGAGTTTGGAACGGAATCTTTGATATTAAAAACACATGTCAGGTATGCAATCTTACAGATAAAATTAGTCACCCTAAATAATGTTTACTTTCCTTCATTCTTCACATATCAATGTTTATGCCCAATATAATAATCGCCATTTCTCATTTAAGGATGCCTTCGCATTCCCAGTCAACAAATTAAATGGGACACGATTCCTCATCTTCACTGAGGACTCAGAGAATTTCTTAGATTTTTTTTTGTCTCCTCGCTTTATCAGTTGCCTTTGACAGTAGTTATTGCTAAGTTGATAGATAGCTGTGAATGTTGTTCCACTTAATGCTTAATGCAAATATCCTCAGTAAGTCGAATGGAAAATATTCTGCCCCCTCAGTTACATGGAACACGACCAATAGGTCAGGTATATACCTATTTTTAATTAAACTACTACCAAAGATTAGATGGAATAATTAACTGTATTTGACCATGCACTAGAAGTCTTAAGATTTCACATTGCTTTCGATCTTTATAAATCGCACTATTGACGGTAATGCTGCTGCTGTTGTCGACTGCCAATCAACTGCCAATTTCATCGTCGTCATCGCACATGATAGTTATGAAAATGAAAACAGCTTTCAATGTTGTTCACAAGTACCTACGGAAATTGCCTCTGAAAGACGCCGCACAGTTGATACAGTTGCTGCAGAGCTGATCTGATTTAACAATCTTTCAGCGATCCTGAACGAGCGATTCCATCAGTCAGATGATGATGATGATGATGATGTGAGCCTTAACTTGCTGCAATACGGGCGATTATAATCAATCGTCTGCCCGTAAAATTTAATGAGCTCGGGAAAATTAATCGCAATTACAATGTCCAGTCTTTGGGAGCTCTCCAAGTTGAACTGCAGCAACCGACAACAACCGACTTAATTGCACCATTTAACCTGTCTTATTGATCATAATAACTCCATAATGGCGGAGCACAGTGCAGCGCAGAAGAATTCATCGCGGCTATTTCGGGCAAAAATGTGTGTGAGTCGTGCTTGATGCTTTGGGCCAAATTCAAGATGCAGTTATTGGCAACATTTGGAGTTGCGTAGCAATATTACGACCAGTATGTGAAGCAACCGGGACAACAAGAAGTCTCGCCGTGGTGGCCTCTGGCTGTTTTCACAACGCATGCAACTCTCTTTATTATGGTCATTAAAGCCCTTTTAGTGATCAACAGCAGCATTCGCATATTTTTTCTCGAGTTTTTGCTCAATAAAAGTGTTCTGAATCGAACGAAGATAAAATGAACGAGAATATACAACACAAGGTTCCTATTTTGGGCGTTTATTCGGAATTTATTATTTTCGGCCATTTGGCCGTCATATAACAAGCTGACAAACAACTCAACGGTCTCGATGAGCGTTTCTGTTACCAACAGCGACTCTCACGAATTAGCATTTGTGACGGAATCGGCGAGCGTCCGGAGGAAGATCGTAAATTCGAAAGGATAACTAGAAGGAGGGGCAGGTTCACGATGGACCCAACGTGAAATCGCAAAACGACAGAAATTAATAGACAGACACGTCGATGAAAGAATTCAACATGAATAACAAGATAACTGCCTACTTGAGTGTGGCCGATTGAAGAACGATAAATGAGCACCGTAACGGAACTTTCACTTCTCAGCTCAGCGTAAAATAAGAAAACCTATACATTTCGTTCGAACGTATTTTATGGGTATCCGAACAAAATATCCTTAATCTGAATGAGTCTTTTTACAGGATGTTAGAAGTTGGATACAAGCAGTTTTAGTTATTTTATGTAAGTAATAGTCATTTTTATAATTCGCAGTTAATTGAAGGCAAGTCCAGCTGCACTATACACACCAGAAACAGCACCACGCACTCACTAATATGCCGCCTTTAGTATGTGCGTGCATATTTGCCAATTTGTTGGAGGCTGCATTCTGTTGTCTTTTGGATTTAACGCCAGACAATAGGGCGTTTCACGGTTGTAAATTCATTTGTTAAACGATGTGCTCATAAAATTCCTTCTGGTTCCTTCGCTCACAAATTTAGTTCCAGCAACATAACAAGGAGGGAACATGATATATAGAAGATGAGGAGTAGGCGCTTTTTGTTGGCTCTGCCTCTGCCTTTACGCTGTGACTTCCATTGGGAACGTCTTAAGCTAGTGATCTGGAGGATCACTCGAACTGAAATAAAAGAATAATTTCGAGTATGTACTTAAAAGCCAGCAGCAGAACGATTCATTTGGCGATTTATTAATGGAACAATAACTGCATCAGAATTCGTCGAATGAGCGAAAAACAGACAAAGGACAGGGGTTGTGGAGATTTCAATTCGTGACTCAAGTTGTGTTAATTCAAAATCATCTGTCCGGCCAAAGTATACAACCGATGGGATCCACATTCAGCTCTCCACATGAGAGCTTCGAGGGGACAAAATCTAACATCGTGAAACGCCACATTGCTTTGCGAATGGCCAACACCTTTGGGGCAATCGCGTTCCCTAGCGATGGGCATCTGCAATGTCTTAAATAATAACAAGTAATTCCATTTCAAATGTTCGCGCACAGCCAGGCTCAGTCACTCAGTCAGTCAGTCAGTCAGTCAGTCAGTCAGTCAGTGAGTCCTGCGTAATATATTGCGTCTGAGAATTTGTTTTTAATTTTCAACACATTCGCTAATTTGATTTTTAGTTCGTTGCGTCCGGCCCAGTGCCCAGTGCCAGTGCAAACAGCATGTATCAAGGTAATCGGGTTCCTCGATTAGGCAATTTCCCCCTTGTGATTTTTTCCTGCTTGTAATTTATGATTGTTCCAAACGTTCGTTGGCGTTGGCCGAAGTGCTCAACCGCTGGTAGTAGTTGGTTGCAAATCGATTTTAACCAAAAGGGACGCGGCCCAAGTATTCCATTGATCATCTACATCTATACGAAGGAAGTGAAGGAGAGTTAAGGATTATTAGCAGATATATAAAAAATAAGGATCCCTCTTTTGCAACTGCACGACGAGCCGGAAACATAACAAATCATAAATTAAACGCTCGTTATCCAGCGTCCAAACAGCGACCACTGCGCATCTGAAGTACCATCGGACCACGGTCCGTTCAGTCAGTTCGCGCCTTGTCTGTCTCGCGTTTATTAATAATTGTTTTTCAATCCTTTTCTCTGATTCTCCACCGTCGCGTCGCGTCGTTTAGTTTATAAATTACACAGAGCGCTATTAGGTGGATTTAATGGAATCGCGTTATGATGATGCGGTATGCGCGTGTATGTAAAATCTCGAATCGACATCCTTTGCAGAGGTGTTAAATAAATTTACGAATTCGTGTGGCTGTAGTAGTAGTTGCTGTTGTTGATGGTGTTGTTGTCCGTTGATGCCTGCTGCACAAGCGCAAGTCGAGTTAATTTGATGATGTATAATGAAATGGTTGTTTAGTTTAATTGAATGTTAGTCCTGGGGGTCATTTGGATGCTTGGATGGCGTGAGCTCGGTACAGGAATTTTAAAAATATATCTTAGATGACGCTCTGTGTAGCGAAGGGAAAATCAGTCGTAAATAATGTCCATGACTATAAAGTAAATTGATTTTTCTTGTAGAAAATGCTAACTTAAATAAAAGTAATTTCTGATCGTTGCAGAAATAATTAGGATACCAAAAAAAAAAAGGATGTTTTGTCTGCAACTGCAAATTTTGTTGTTTTATTTTTGAAATAAAACTGTTATATAGATATAGAAGACCGGAAAATCGAGGAACTTATAATCGAACCAATTAGATGAGTTCCTTCTGATGGCTTTGCTGGCATATCAAACAGAGGATTTAAGTACACTCGTATCCGCAAAATGTTGTCGTTTTTAAACTCAAAATTCCTTTGTTCGGGAAATTCCAGAAAAATTACTCTTTGCAATCTGAACGCACTGCATTTTTGGCAAAATTTTAGTACAAAACTCAATTTAAATTTTTCCCTTGCAATCCTCTGTCTCTGTTTGTGTACAATTTGCACAAGAAATTCATCTTTAATCGTCAAAAGAAGGTATCATACGAAGACGTGTATGCTTCGAATAATTATTTCCAAGAAATCTTCCTTCAAAGCAGCAAATCCAAATCTAAAATTCGCTTTTTAAATTTCGTTTCTCAGTGATGCAGTATATAGTGATAGAGACGAGTAGTAGTAGAGATGACCAAGGACGGCGAAAACTGTGGTCACTGATGCGATTACATTATCCCAAAAATGAAGCTAATCCATCACGGGCCCGCCAGCCCAACTGTAGTCAGAGGGTCGAGAGACGATGCGGCGACGACGACGACGACGCTGTCGACTCGTTGGACCGTGATGAGCATGATCGCCACATTGTCATCGCGTTCATCGTATCACAACCGCACACAACAATCGATACAATCGGACATGCACCCATTTCACCCCAAAACAAGCGTCCCGATGGGAGGAAATTATCACACAAAAACGGACAAAAACAGCGATCGCACAAAAACCTTTAAATCGTTCATCGTTCGTCCGTCCACAAATTCCATACGGAGGGACACTCACAACAGGCTTGCGATGTGATGTGGTCAGAATGGTTGGCCCTGATCAGAGCTCTGGATCATATCTCGGTCAGACAGAGCGAGCAGACCCGAAGCAAAAGGGGACCACAATTGGCGACGGCGATGTCCTCGCGCTAAAGGGACACAAATTGATGAAAAAATTTGTAAGCTAACTGTAAAATTATTTTATTTCGGCGATTGTTCTGAAATCTTTCTGCCTTATTTGGCGGCGGTAGTTGGTTGCACTTGCGCCGCTTGAGAGACAGACAGCCGGCAGTCAGACACGGTCGGTCGCGACTGTCTGTCTGCTGGGCCATAGCTCGGAATACAAAAAAAAAAACGGCTTTAAATTGCCTACCATTGCAAACGGTCGACGAAGGAAATGCGCGACACGATCGCCGATCAGATATCCTATTGTTCAAGGGCTCTAATTGATTCAGTAAAGCCATAAATTTCCACTGGAAGATTTCATCCTGGTTGATTTTTGGCAAAATTCGGCAAAACTCACTTGAAGGCTGTTGTGCGTATGAATCTCTTCGTGATTCTTTTGCAAGCAAGACAATGCGACGATTGTGATTCTGCGAACAGCAACCACCTCTAAATGGTTAAATGCCATGACAATTCCATATGCATGCAACCTCTGTCGTTGATGGCATTTTATCCAGCAGTCAGTACTTAAAGAAAAAACACGTGTAAACAACACCTAAAACACTGAACAAATTGAACCACAAAAGGAAGGACTAATCGCTTTTGTTTGACCATCATCTTGAGAAGGATTTGGAATTTCTTTTGAAATTTCACAGAGTCTGCATGGTAAGAAAACTTTTGAATAATTATTATCTCTTTTGAAAATTATAAAACTTAGCTTACAATAATTGCAAAATTGTGTATTAGGTACTTACCATCACTAAAATTCTTAACATACATGTTAGCCGTCTTTTTTTAAGATCATATACCCGGCAAAAGAAAGAAAAACAGGGAGAAGAATCTAGTCCTTGCACTAGAAAAATACCGTACCATTCGCGGAAGTCCTAGTTATCACGCAATATATACACCTAGTTGTACGTACCGCAAAGACAAAAGGTAATTTGACTACCGATCTCAAAGGCATCTTAGAGCGATGGGAAAAGCAATTTCATGATTTGCTAAATGGCCATCTTACTAAGAAGCTGGAGCTTGTATTAATCTCTGACGTCCATAGTATTCTGCAGCCACCAAGAAAGGCAAAGTTAGCAGAGCAATAAATCGGCTCAAAAATAATAAAGCCTCGGGATCAGATAGAGCTGATTCAATCAGGAGAGCCTGCAATACGCCAACCAATTCATTAAATAAAAGTGTAAGTATGGTAGGAAGAAGCGATGCTAGAAGATTGAAGGAGAGGTATCTTGCGCGCCATACATAACAAAGTAGATATCACAATGTGCAGCAATGATCGTGATGTAATGTTTTTTAGTACTGCATACCTTAGGCAGATGCGGAATGGAAAAATGTCTAGAGTTTACTTCACCATCTGTTTATAGACTTTGTAGCCGCCTATGATAGCATACCCAGAGTAAAACTTTATAAAGCCAAGATAGAATTCGACATCCCAAATAAAATGAAACGACAATGTAGGTTGATCATGACAAATATCATAAGCCAAGAGAAACATCCAAACCACTTTCAAGCTCATTCAACATCTATAACGGGCTCCAACAATTGGATGGACTGACTTGCGTCCTTTTCAAGCTGGCGTTGGAAAAAGTGATTCGAGACTATGATGTAACGGTGAGAGAAACAATTCTCTACAAGTCCATCCAGATACTCGCTTAAGCAAACGATATTGACATCATCTGTAGAAAGCGAAGAGCTGTTAAGGAAGCTTTCATCCAGATCGAGCGGGCGGCACGCAATTTGGGGCTGCAAATAAAACAAAATACACGGTGGCAGAAGATCCTTTAACCTCTCCTTGAATGACATGCGCCACGGCAATAAGGTAGGTTAAGCCCTTTATTAAAATGAAAAAATTGAAGAAATGTGATTTACAATCCTCACGTTTGTAGCCGGTTTCAATTGATTTTTCTCAGAATTTTCCCAGATTCGTTGAAAAATCCAATATGGAAAACGAACACAAAGCTTAAACGACGCGAGTCCAAATGCTTTAATCAAGAAATCATGGTCAGAGAAAAACTACAAAAAAAACCTTGACCAAGAAAATATTGATCTTTAAAATTCTTGGAACCTCCATTGAAAAATTCGGCCCTTCAGGAACCAGGCCTTATAATAATAAGGCCGTCCTCGATTGGACTAGTAATAACCTTTCTGACCGTTCAATCAAGCTCGTATTGGATGGTTTCAAATCCAATGTTCACCGCATAAACGCCGGTGTTCCTCAAGGCTCTGTTTTTTCTCCGACACTCTTTCTGATTTTCATTAATTATCTCCTATGCGCTACTTCTAATCCAATCCATTTTTTCGCTGACGATTGCTGCAGCTTTTCATATGATTTCACGCTTTCTGCACGCCCCTCTTCGTGGCAAGTGGAACTTGAACAACAACGTATGTTAAGCACCTTAAACTCTGACCCTGACAGTATAATAAAGTGGGGACTACATAATAGAGTTGAATTTAACGCTTCTAAAACTCAAAGCTGTCTTCTGTCGCCCAAGCGTAATTTAAGCCCCCAACTTTTATCCATGAATGGATCTTACATCGAAGAAACTGAAAAACTCGCAATTCTCGGTATGTGCGTCAACAACAATGGAAACGCTGATCAATTATCACCTTAAGAAATATCTTGAAACCAACGAAATCCTTAGTGACCGGCAGTATGGATTTCGTGGGCAACGTTCTACTGGTGATTTGATGGTATATCTCACCGAACAGTGGATCCGATCTTTGCATCATTTTGGTGAAAGTAAAGCTGTTGCACTCGATATTTCGAAGGCATTTGACAGAGTTTGGCATCAAGCTCTTTTGTGTAAAATGCGTGCTTATGGTGTTGATGATAAATTACTTCATTGGATTAGAAGCTATCTTTTGGACCGCTCAATTCAAGTTGTTTTAGACGGTTTCAATCTGAAATACACCACATAAATGCTGGCGTTCCCCAGGGCTCTGTTCTGGTCCCGACACTCTTTCTCATTTTTATTAATGATCTCTTATCTGTGACTTCTAATCCAATTCACTCTTTCGCTGACGACAGCACTCTCAGCTTCTCATATAAGTTTGAGGAACGTCCCTCCACCTCTGATGTGGAACTCAAACAACTTTGTATGTTAAGCTCGTTAAATTCTGACCTTGACAGCATAATACAATGGGGAGAAATCAATCGAGTAGAATTTAACGCTTTCAAAACCCAATGCTGTCTCCTGTCGTCCAAGCGAATCCTAAACCCCATGCCATTATCCATGAATGGCACTTGCATCGAGGAAACTGAAAATCTCGCAATTCTCGGTATGTGCGTTAACGACAAGCTTCGTTGGAATGACCACATATTTACCGTCGCCAAAAACGCTGCGAAATGTTTAGGTTTTCTAGCCCGGTGCGAGAAATATTTCACTCCCTCTGATCTGGCTACCATATACAAGGCTTTTATTCGCCCAAAACTTGAGTACAATTGCCATATCTGGTCTGGTGCGCCTAAGACTATTTTGCATCAGCTAGATAGAATACAAAACCGCGCGATAAAACTTATCGGTGACGAAAATATAGCGAAATCAATAGATTCGCTTGAACACCGCAGGAAGGTTTCCTGCTTGTCACTGTTTTATCGCTTCTTCTACCAGCGGTGCTCAAGAGAAATAGCCAGCTGCATGCCACCTCTCCTTGAATTCAACCGCAATACCAGTGGCGCTCTAAATGCTCATCAGTTTACCCTCAAGCCCATCTTCGGACGTACAGTTAAATTCAGGGATTCGTTCTTCAGCCGTACAACACGTATGTGGAATGCTCTGCCAAGCTCTGTCTTCCCACCTCACTATGATCCACAGGCATTCAAAACACAAGCTCATAGACATCTCCTCTTTTCTCCTCCTCTTCCTTAACGCCCTCGCTGTGCCAAGCATATAGCCGAGCATTATAAGGGTGCGAACCCCTTGAAGCGTGCGCGAATTATATTAAAACGGTGTAAGATGTACGTTACTCCTTCAGATCTGGCTACTATTTACAAGGCATATATTCGCCCTAAACTTGAATACAACTGTATTGTCTGTGCAGGTCACCTAAGACCACATTACATCTACTAGACAGAGTACAAAACCGCGCATTAAAACTTACGTAAATATCGCGAAAACAATCGAATCGCTTGAATGTTTCCTGCCTTTCACTGTTTTATCGCTTTTTCCACAAGCGGTGTTCAAAAGAAATATCCAGATTCATCCCACCCATTCATGAACCCATCGGTAATACCCGTGCCTCAACTCGAGCTCTCGGGTCTACCATTAGACCTATCATCGAACCTACTAACCAATTCAGGGATTCCTTCTTTAGCCGCACAATAATTATGTAAAACGGGTTGCCCGACTGTGTGTTTCCGCATTTGTATTATCTGCAGTCATTTAAGATAAAGGTGCATAGACATCTCATCCTAACGCCCACGCTGTGCTTGACATTATAAGGGTGCAAATCCCTGTAGGTTGTGTACATAAATAATAAAAAAAAACGATAACGTCCTTTTTGAAAGCCAACAAACTTTGTAAAAAACGCAATGAGCCTTAATCTACCATAAGTTGGTGTGAGTGTTCTAAAACAATTCGTATCAAAATCCATATTAAAAAAAAAAAAATGAACTCGATTTTTGCAACAACAACAATAAACGCAACCGCTTTGACGTAACTGCGTTAACCGAGGCCGTACTCGGTGTGTTTACCTACAATGAATGGACATTTCCTAGTAATTTCAAGATAACCCCCTGTTACAGCTGATTTATTGCTAGATGGTAACTTAAAATGTCACATAACCATAAAATTAAAAATATTAAGCAATTAATTTTCATGTTATCAAATCAAATTCTAATTGGATGCGCCTTTACTGAATCTCTAAGGATTAATATTCCCATGAACCTAAGCCGACATTCGATTCCCGTATGTAGTCTGGAATATTTTGTTATCCTCATTTGATGGGAGAGCGCGAAGAAAATGAAATCATATAACGCAAGCATGAACATACAAGGGTCTGTGCTCTGTGGTCTCTGCTCACCTTTATTGTACATATCTGTTGAGTGCGGTAATTTCTTATCAACACAAAACAAATATTGTTTATTATCTCTGAGGATGCAGTATACGCATATTGTGTGAAGCCATCATGCACTGCAACAACGGCGATAACGACCACGGAACAGACGCATTGTTAAATGTAATTAGTTACATCCCAATTAAAAGCAATTCTCCAGCCGATAATAAATTTGTAACACTGCATGTCGGGACAAACCACTTTATCACCGCCAAGCCAGCAGGATGCATGACATATGTACGAAGATATTGTAGGAGCTCGTCCAAGGCGCTGTTGCATAATGCAGTGCGCAGCAAACGAAAAACTGACACAATATAGGTATACGAGTAGTTAACAAGGGCCTAATTTATAATGCGCCCATTTATCCTTGGCACTTAATTGTAAGTCGGGCTATCGACCGACCGAGCTGACAGCCGGGAGAGCACATCCAGCGCGCATGCGTAATCAACGCACAAAACGCAAGAAACGATTAAGATAAATGAAATGAAAGCAAGACGTGGAGTTGGAGTGGTAAGTCTACGCATGCCCAGCAACTTGACACCAACATACTCGAACATAAATAAATTGCATCCACATTTTCAAAATTCAAAATATGATTTTGTGTCTTATTAATGGCACTGGCGCGTGAGAGAAAGGCAAGGAAATGAACAGAAATGGAATCATGAGAAAAAGACTGATAGGAGACTGGCAGCACAACACTAGGCACTCAAATCGGAGAGATTTGAGTCCATTATTCCCCATTATCTCCGAAATAATGAAAATAAAATTAAAAGTCTCGATTATTTGCCGTAATAAAAATCAATTAAAGCGTGAAATTACGAAGCATAAGCCAGAGTTTCGAAATCCATGTGTTATGCTTATGTTTTCAACGCTTCGAATTAAAAGTTAATAAAATTCCAGTTTTATGTCTTGTTAGGTTTTGGACCGTTAATTAGTTTTAAGATAAACCTCCGTCGGTTTTTTACTTTGATTTGAAATTCAAACCGTATTAACAACTGTCAAATAGGTCGGTTATAAACTTCCCGGAAGCCGGCGTAAAACTATAACATTTTCTTTATTTCCGGCGCACGGCTAAAGTTAATTTAACTAATCCTTAAATGTTACAGCACTGTGCAAATAGTTAATTTATTGAAAATAGTCTAATTAAAGAAACAACTGTTACATATTTGGCAAAAGTGCAATTAGCATCGATTCACGTAATCATTCGCACAAAACAGCAAAAAGATCGCTGCAGTTGTCATAATTCCCTTGCGCTTTCGGTTCTGATTGTCGTCCATTCATCACTTTTGACAAAACCTATAAAGATACAAAAACGATGACATTAACATTTTTACGCACCAAAGAACACCACTGGATAAATGCCAACAAAAAAAAGTTCCAAACCCCCTTTCTGTAGCACAACTTAACTTCACCAAAACATAGATCGATCTTTTTCTCGTCCTCGTCGTTCCTTCTGTTTAAAATTACATAATTTTACCCCTAAATAAAACAACTTCATCATCTATACATTTATGATGCGAACGCGAACAAATTACCATCTGATTGAGTACAATTTACACGAGAGTCAAATCCAAACGATAAATGCCAGAGATGACGCATGACGGTCTCAGCACGCAGCAGCCGAGCCGAGGTTACAAGGGTAATCAAACACATAATCGAGACATTTTCCACCCCTGTTAAACAGAAATCCGCACTGCAATTTATGTTATTTACCTGTAAGCGAATCGTGAAACGAATTCAAAATTAATTCGGCAAAATGGTCGACGGAGACAAAAACTATGGGATTATCGCACACTGGGACAAACACAACCAACAAAATGGAGTGCTTTCTGGTTTTTCACCGACGCTATTCACCTTAGCGACCACGCAAACTGCGGTTTTAACAGTAAATTCGATCATGTCATATGTCACCCCATAAAATGATGAATTGATGAATTGATGAATTGATGAACATCTCACAGTTCTATGACTGCTTATTTTATCATTTGTCTCACTGTACCTAATGGAAAAATTGTACATCTTTCAAACATTTGGATATACGAGTATAAAGTTCTCTGTACGAGAGCATAATCCAACAACCAAATCGAATATATTTTATTGTATTCGCACACTCAATTACAATGTCAACAAAACCGAAAACCTATCATACTCGTACGTCTGGGGAAAAAGTCGAAAAATGATATCCCAACCGAATTTGATGTTCATGACTCTTGATACCGACGCAGGGGTTATAACACAACGCTTCAACTTCTCCCTAAGTAAACAACACTCAAAATGTAATCACCCCATATGACGTATTTGTATTTGATTTCAACGTTGCTACCAATGGGGTTAGTTGGCACTTTATGGCATACAATTCCTATTAATAATGATAATAATAATTTCGATGGCAGCGTTTTCAATACCTACTCAAGTAGTTCATCGATGATATAGGGGTGTGGTCACTTTGACATTAGGGTTTAGGGATACTTCAGAAATAAACACACATTCATATAAGTTAACTTCTTAATTAGCAGGGAGTTAACTAGAAAGAGCCAAGCGTTAAATTTTTGGTCTACGCAAGTATGATATGTGCCAATAATAATAACCCCCTTCATACAGTTTGCTAACACTGGTTGTTGGCGTACAGTAGTCACAGTATTATTACAAGATGGTAGATTCGATAAGAAGTTTTGTTCTCGTATTAGCACTCTTGGAGGGAGAATGCGGAATGTGTGAATGAAAATGGCGACGAATTTTAATTAATTGCGAGACATGATGTTGTGAAAAAAAAACACAGACGGCAATAAGCCGAGCTGTTATTTTCAAAATGTTATTTAGATCAACTTAAAGATAAACTCATCAGGCGGTTAATTTTAAACCTCACTTACATGTATATATTAAGTGAAACTTTACGCAATCCGTTTTATGTCGGCTTCAAATTTGACTTAACTTCCAAATGTAGGTGGAGCGCTAAATTAGCCTCATAATCGATTGATAAGTAATTTAATCTAATTTATGAATTTCTTTTCTTTTTAAAAACTTTTATTTAACTTGACTTGACCCCTTTTTGTCTGTATTTTCGACCACTTTGTGGTCCTTTTTAACCACCTTCTACACGAATCAACTTCCACATGACCTAGAGAGCTGAAATTTTGTGAGTGTCTAAGTCCAAAATAGCACTTTTTAAATTCCGAGTATGACGCGTGTCGCGTGTGGCGCGTGTTACATACAAACATTTTGCAAAATTTACCCGATTTTCTTAAAATTTTATACAAATGTGTATCTCCGATTGAAAGCACTTATTGTAAAAATGTTGGAGACCCCTGGCCCCAGGGGTGCGCGAGTGCAGCATAAAATTTTTTTTTAAAAAAAGTAACTCGATTTTCTTCAAATCTTATACACATGTGTATCTCCGATGGAGAACACTTTTTGTAAAAATTGTGGATACCCTGGGCCACGGGGCCACGTGGTCGTGCCCCAACAAATATTTTAGTTCATTAATAATTTGAACGGGTGACCAAACAACACAAGTGATAGGTTGTACCTGCAGGTTGCCATAACGCTTTACAAACAAACACAAGATAAAAAAGTGTATTACAAAACGAAAACACAAAATTTTAGAAAGTGTGCTCCATTTTCCTTTTTAACGGAGTTAAGGTAATTGCTTGAATCGTTTATTACTAACGAAACGATATTATTTTTATTTAATATACCTCCATTTAAAACATAATTAATTTTCCTTTAATTAAACAACTTTACTGTACGTTCAAATAAATACATCATGTACATTAAATGCGAATCGAATCTGGCTTATACCGCGGCCTCCATGGATAGAAACATTCACCAACAGCTGCCTGCGCTGGTAGAGTGTTTATGTAGTAACTATAGTAATATTTTTAATTGGCCTATATCTGGGTAGACACGATCAAATGTTGAGCCTTATCATTTACACGTGACGTGTGCAATCTCTTGCTTCAATTTGCGATCAGCAAAAACGAGAAAACATTAAGGAATCAATGCATTAGTCATCAGGGGGCAATGTGGAGAAAAATTATAACAATCCCCTCCTTGCCAAGTCACACAAAAAAGCAGCCAATTGGAAATTTTTAAATAATTTCTGACACTTATGAAGTTCGATGGTTAATAGCACAAAAAGATACAAATACGGCGAGAAACGATGCGAATAAATGTCGAACAAGCCGACGCGAGTGCGCTCTCATCAAAGACGAAAAACAAAAAACCACGTATTGTTACAAATAGTAACTTCGTCGAGCAGGACCACTTGCTGCGGCAAAAGCATTGATATACAAAATGTGCGTGGTTTTTCTGTTCTTTTTAAATTAAAATATTCATCAGCTGAATGCGGCGAAAGTATCAACCACGGACGATGGCTTGATAGTCGGCGCTTGTCGACGAAACGCGAGCATCGCAAATACTATTGAATTTCAAAATTTATTCAACTTTTCAATAAAATGGCAAAAAATATTCACAAAAAGCGGCTAACACAGTATCTCCCGATGCTCATCATCGAGCGATGAACGGACGTACAGACGGACGGACGGCTGGTCGGCATCTTTCGACACAATGCCCACCATCATCGTCGTCGCAGCATCGCTTCGTGTCGACGGAAGGTAGGTATGAGTATAACGAGCAAACGCGACAAGGATAACGCGCCGAGTGCCATCAGAATGCGTGTTACAAGACAGATTTAGATACACCTCGAACGTGGCCGGCGGGCTGATGTGAACTACCTAAAGTGAAGGTGATTCTAGCACGCAGAAAAGCAATGAATAGCTCGATCTTGAGGACAACAATTTCCTGAAAATGTAGAGCTGAATCTGAATTTGGTTTTTAAATGTGCACAGGGAAGAGCCACTTGCATACGATGATTAATGCTGAGGCCACATTGTGTGCGGAAAGATGCGCTTGAAGTTGCCTAAGCTACAACTTAGCACAGATAGTATTATGCTTTTGTTAACATTTTTAAGAAATTTTGTGGTAATTTATTAAATATAAAAACAGATGGTCAGGATTTAAATTTTTATAAAAAAAAAAAAACAAAGCGAAATACATTTGTTCTATTCATTGAGATACACCTCTAAAAAAATATATATTTTAGTTATTGGGTAAGTTCTTAGTTATTTGCAAGAATTCATGGATTCAATTTAAATGACTAATAAGAAGCTGTCTTGAGCCAAACTATCCAATCTTCAACATAGTCAACTTTGCAGCTTTGCTCCATTCTCTGCTTTGCTTTTCGCTCAGCTTTTCGCGTGCGCTCTAGACGCCGCCTAAGCTTCGCTCCTGCAGATATCAATTGACGATGCACGCGTCGTCGAATGGATTGTTGCAATGAGCGCGCGCCCGCAATTTGATATTCGAATCTGATATCGGAAATCAAAGAGTTCGTGAACACCAATTATTTATCCGATTCGCAACGTTTTATTTCATGTTCAACATGTGAGAAACATAATGTTCTGTGTTTGCTGTTTGTCGTTTGTTGATTTTCCGAAGGAAGGAGGGTCTAGGTGGTAAAGGGAGCCGGGATATGTTCGAGTATAGCGGGAACACCTTTACGAAAGGATTCAAAATGTATGCATAACTCGAGCAAATGTCATTTAGAGACGGTTCAGTGCTTTTTTGTATCGCCAGAGGGGTGGCACAATATCTACGAGCTGGGACTACGCAAAATATTTTTAAGAAGTGGTTCAGTTTTATTTTTGAAAATTAGAGGATTTGGTTTTATACACGCAGTAAGCAGAGGAAACTAATTTTTTTGATCAGGGACAGATTAATTACTTCGGAATCTCATGGAATATCGAATTTTATGATGCTATATCCATATCCTTCATTGATCTTTGATATAACGATTTTCTCCGTAAGGAGCATAAAATTCCATTTTAGGTAACATCCATATATTTTGATTACAACCACTCCAGAGCAAATGTCAAACTTTACCAAGGAAATGTCAAAATAGTTGCATATCGCAACTTACATACATAGCAACCCTCGTAGACCAAACAGTCATTAAAGAGAGTTAAGCGGAGAAGTGAAAATCTTCATCAAACTTCCTGTCACTCATTTGTAACTACTCGTGCCTGCGGCGCAAAACTTATGTCCACACAAATGACTATTTTGTTTCATCGCCGGCCGCAACGTGGCATGGTGGCGCATGAAGAACAACAAACATCACCTTAGTTCAGTTCGATCGCCATCGTCAATTCCAGATCTTCGTAAAGCAGCAGAGCCCGCAGCCTCAGACCAAATGCCAGCGACGCGAGTGAGCTTCAAATAAATAAGACAAAATGATAGGCCTCTAATGAGAACGACGCGAAGCCCTGATGGCAAAGACTATGAGGAGAGCCATCGAAGACGAGACGAAGTGAACCGCACCACAGTTCTGACAGTTTGTTACACTTGAATGCGCGCGCTGCGATTTATTTCTCTACTCGTGATACTCCGGTTTCTGCGTGGTTCAATACAGTCAGTCTGACATTTTTGCCTGCCACACAGTGCATGTGTGGTTGACCATATGCATGCATGGTATACATGTACGTAAATATATGCCGCGTCTTTCTTTCGGACCGCATCTTTAATTCAATCTCAGCCAATTTATCTTCATATCCGTTCTTTGGACAATAGACTTTTTTCTTAGCAACGTCCGCACACTCAAGAGCAGCAGCCGTTGTAGTAAGTCAGCTAAATTGTTGTAATTGTAATGAGTGATCTTCGATTTACCCGACCGAAGTACCGCTCTGGACACTTAGCAGAGACAACGTCCAGCTAAAGCGTTTGACATGGATTAGGTATTATATCTCATTGAATTGATTGTGAGTCAGGGCACTTGACGTACGGGTGGCATGGCTAGTGAATTGTGGTTAATTCATCTTTTGTCAGTAGCCGAAGACTTGTCAATATCTTGTTAAATTTTTCGTCATTCGACGCTAACTTACAATGGGAACAGCTTTAACTCAAGTAAGTTCTAATTAAAAATGTTAATATTTTTTTGCTTAATAGAATTTTGAAAAACAAAATCTATCACACTCTAAGCCAGGGTTTCTTAAACTATGTTCAACGCAACGCAACGCATTTAAAATTCGTATATGTACTTCATATTGAAAGCCGAGTGATGACCAATCTTTAGTGTCAAATATCTCAGGTACATTCGGCGGACTGTCTTTTTTCACACCATGTGCATGAAAAAGACGGGGAGTATTGTTTTTATCTGTGTCTGCATAGATGTTGTCATTTTCTGTGGCATTACCTGGTTGCAGAGAACAAATGGTTGTCCTTATCTCATCAAATGAAGAAGTAGCGCCGCTGCTGTTAAGTAGCCTGTTTGTGTGCACATGTGAACTGGTGGACGTGCCTGGCGAAGTAAAATTTAAAACATTCCTAAAATGTTCTGTCCAAAGGGTTAATTGTTGTTCCTCCTTAGGGATCAATATGTCAACTTTGGCTATTTGTGCTATTTGTTAATTAAAGTTGTAATTTGTGAATTAACTAACATGTTTTGTGTTTTATTAGCAAAATCCATTACGAACTCTAGAAAGCCTTAATTTTGTAACAATATAAAAAAACCAATCCATACAAATTTTTATGTAAATTATCTAATGAATGCCACCTAACGACATTTCTAATATAAACGCAAAAAAATAATAATAAAAATAATACCAGTACTACTACTACATAACTTAACGATAAAAAAAAGAATGTTCACAATCGATTCGACTTTTACATTGAATGCATATAAAAGCAAATAAAAGAATTCAAAATATGCGCCTAAAAGCATACCCGCGGATTAATTTTAAGAAATTTTTATGGGAGCCCCTTAAACCCTGGGGCCCGATTATAGAAAGTGTTTTCATCATTTATTAGATACATATATGTATATTGGTGTGCTAAGGTTGAAAAAATGGGGCTACTTTTGAAATAATTATATTATATATAACTAAATTTTTGCAGAATGTGTCATCAGAGATAGAGACATATGTGCGCAAAGTTTGAGGCTCTAAGAAGTGGATTAAAAATTGATCACAATGTTTGGCCACAAACAAGCAAACACACATCCGGATGCGAATTTAAAAACAATAGCTGAACGCAGTATTCAAAGTACACAGAACTGACATTTGAATAAGCAATTAACAACGATAGTCAACGCAGTTTTTTTTTCAGAAATACATGCTATACAACAGTATGCAATATTTACAATGAATTTCTGGAAAAAGCTGAAGCCTATTATTACATAATTTCCGTTAAATACTTGTACGAGTTTACAACATACGAGCACGCACAACTGCTAATTTCTTGAGTTCTCTGTAAAGTTATATCCCTAGGGCAGACATTAAATGATGTGCAGAGTCTCAATGTTATTCTGTGTTGGAGAAAAAAACTTTAAGTTATCAATAAAACTTGAATTCATTCGAAATCTGTCGAAATAACCAACGGTAATTGGATGTGAATCGGTTAGTATGACATTAAAATGTTGAATGTTTACTGAAATTTGGTTGTTTAGTCGTATACGCATTTATTGATAAACACTGGATGGGAATCTGGGTCACTGCATATCCGCCGGCAAAACTCTCAAGTATTTACCCTATTCTCGAAACTGCAAGTAGCAATGTGTGCAAATATGAAATCAGTCGCCCAGGATCAGCATGAATCACGCACATTTTAATGAGAACATTGCGGTTAGTTTACGTACTACCGCAACGTAATCGAAATCAAACAAGCGGCAATAACGAACATACGCGCAATATTTTAATTTCATGAATGGGCCAATTATCCTTCTCCAGTTCCACCAACTACATATACCAATACTGTGTACGCCGTAAGAAAAAAAAGAAGAGGTAAACTGATGCTGTGGCAGATGTTTACTGATTTCTTGATGCACACGGAAGAGGTTACTACCTCTCTTGAGGTGCACCTTGATCAGAATTGTTGCGGAAATCTTTACAATATGTCGTATTACCCGATTCAGTTGAATGAAATATTGGTAACCTAATTTACGTTTCTGCAGTGCGGTTTATTGGCTGGACATTTCAAGAGCGTGTGTGCCCCATCAGCAATCGGCAGCTTCGAGTCCAATTTATTTCATTTTGATTAATCGTGTGCTGGAGATAATTCTGTAGGAACATCAGAAACCAAGAGTAATGTACGGTAAAAAGGAAAAGGGTGAGAAATTCCTAAAGAGGACTCATACACCAGATGCTTTGTGACTGAGGGAACTCCTGTTCAGCTTCGTATCTACTGAATAGGGAGAATATGCAAAGGAAAGGCCTCATAAAGATAAATAATTGATCTCATTAATTGGATGCACAATACGCTGAAAAATTGCTTGTTCAGCTCCTTTGTAAAAATTTTACCAACCAGAAGGATATCCAATAAAAATATGGCGCAAATAAAACGATTTCTATTTGTATACCGGCACAGCTTCTATACCATCGCCTTAATTTTATAATTTCCATATTTTCTTTGTTCGCCTGTGCTGTAGTGTAGTGCTTTCCATGAGGGTGGAATTCCATCAGACTTAATGGAAGCTGTAAAAGTTTAATGAACGCCGCCCCATTACTGCGGAATCGTTAGGTGGTGGGTGATCCGTTTAGCTGCTACATTACGAAGCGGGTGGCGAGTTTGCGGTAATCGCCGCCAGCCTCCTCAATCAAACGTTTATACGCGTAATACATAATAATAAAATCGAATCAGCAATCAAGCATCAGCCATCAGGGTGGGAAGTAAGGAGATCTGAATTTATGCAATATACGACCGCTCGCGGCTACCGCCTTCGTCATCTTTTCCTACCACTCTTCTGATATTGTGAGCATTACGTGCGACGACGCACTGTTAAACGGTTCACGTCGCCGGGCGTACATCTATAGTAGAGGGTAAATCATGGCAATCATCGCGTTCAATTACTCCCGAGGGTGAATTTTGTACAAGTGGGGCGGAGAAATAATGATTTGTCGTAAAAAGAAAGAAATACCAGTTTTTGTTTTTCTTCCTTCTTTACGGGTGTGAAACAGTCACTGACACTCTGGGTAAACATTGCGGATAATGGGGGTAGCGCAATTCGTAGGCTGTATACCATGTAGGAATCTTTTAAGTAATCTCTAAATACCCGTGCACAAGAAAAACATGAAAATAAACAAGGGAACACAAGGGCAACACGGGTGCGACAAGAGGGATAATACAAATTGGTGCCCTTGCTGTAACCAAAACCTTTTTTTCTTCTTACTGAGATCTTTGATTTTACTTTTTGGTAAAATGCTTAGTATGAGGTACTATCATTGATGCACCTTAACAATGACATACATAGTTCATTCGTAGTATTGTTTACTTAGGCATATTAAAGCCGTAATTGGTTCGGTGAAAATCAAGATAGAAAAGAGGTACAGACCTGAGGTTGATTGACATATGACAGTAACTTTTCATGTCATCAGCTTATATATATAGTTTAGATTCGTTAGTTATTCAGACGATATCCTTAATTGAAAAGAGGAGGGCCAAAGTGTTCTCCTTGAGGGACTCCAAAATTAAATTTTCTTAATAAACCCAGAATGAATAATCAACGATTTGAGAGCTGTAATTGCAAAAATTATTGGAAAAATGTGTTCTATAGGCAATTGTTGCATTTAACATGATATTTGGATCTACAACCAGTGTCCGGTTCTGGCCTCCCGAAAAAGTCTCTCCGCCGGTCCCGATTTCAAGCCGATGTCATCCAGTTTGGCATCCCTAAACTCAGGGTGTCCTGGTCTACGCCATCCTTCCAGCGTAGGCTTGTCCGGCCTCGCTGTCGTGTTCCATAAATCCTACCGCAAAGGACTTTCCAAGCAGGACACTCTTCGCTCATGCGAGCTAGGTGTCCTGCCCACCGGAGCCTACCGAGCTTAATTCTCTTCACGATGTCGACATCGCGGTAACGCTCGTAGATCTCATCATTATAGAGTCTCCGGAATCGTCCTTCCCAGGCTGCTTTCTTTCGCCGGTGAACTGTTTTTTCATATCTGCTGAGCTCTTTATATTCATCTTCGCATGCCCGCGTTCTATGAGATTGTTGCATTGCTCGGTACGCAACATCCTTACGTTCAGTCGCTAGCTTACATTCGTCATCATACCAGTCGTTCCGATCTCTACGACTACTGCCTAAGATGGAGTCAGCAGTACTAATGACAGTATTTTAAAGGCGTGTCCATGGCTGTGAGTGGCTCCATCAGGAGATATCCAGGTGGCTTTGTGGATATTTTTACGCGCGAACCCTGTACTCGCAACGACCAAATTATTACTTGCTCTTTGACTCGCTGAACTTTGTCATTAGTGTTCTCGTAAGCTATGGGTGCTATTGTACTCCCTACCTAGCTTAGCATTCATATCGCCCAGAATGATTTTTACATCAAACTGAGGGCAGGCATGGAGTTCCAGTTCGACTAATTCTTCTTCTTCTCATCATCTGGGGAATCCTATTTAGGTCGTGAACCTTTATAAGGCTTATATTTATAAATCTACCCTTCACGCGAAGGGTGTATAGCCGTTCATTTATTGCTTTAAAGCCGATAACGGTGGGTTTCATTCTTTTGCTGACTAGGCCCCCACCTTAAGCACATGATGTCTTGCATGACAGCTGTAATATATGTCCTATTCTGATTTTTGTAAGACACCATTTCCTGTCCACCATCTCCTGGACTGCTGTTATGTCAGCGTTATATTTGGACAGGGTATCGGCCAGCTGCTGTGCTGCTCGAGCGTTCCATACGTTCGAGTACGTTCCATAAGAAAATTCTTAAATCGTTTAATCGTTTTCGTTGCCGTGGTTGTCGCCGTTCATCAGGGTATCCGAGGCTGATTTGGGGTTCCGTAATAAAGTTTTTTTACGTGCTAGGTTATTGAAGTGACTAGCCCGAACATTTAGCTTTTCCTGTATTGGAGGGAAATTAGATTGAAAAGTACATTGACAAGCTTTATATTGTTAAATACGTGATCAATACAATTTTTAGAAGAGTTTCTGAAGCGGGTTGGCTCGTTTATAAAACTCGCAAATGTGAATCAAGCATAATTCTATAGAACTTCCAGTTTGCATGTCAATCTAAATTAGCGCCGGAATTGACGGCGCAGTAGAATATTTAATTCTTTTCAAGAATGACAAGTTTTCCGTATTTTTGCGTCAGTTTGTGATCGTACGTAGGTGGATTTGATTTAAAAAAATGTTGACAATGCAATGATTTTTATACACTAAGAATAAATGCACTTCTAAAGTTTATTCTTAACGAATTATAGTAATTGTAATTATATTCATTTTCATTCATTTTGTAATTAAAAATATGTAATATATATATATATATATATATATATATATGTAACATAGACACAGTCATCAGTAGTGGTCAGCAGTAGTTAGTCGTTAGCAGTAGGCAGTAGTCATCAAGTAGTCGTTACAAGTAGTCCACAGTCAGTCATCGGCAGTAGTCAGTCATCGGCAGTAGTCAGTCATCGGCAGTAGTCAGACATCGGCAGACAGCAGTATTGCGTAGTGAGCAGTAATAAGTCGTGAGCAGTGTTCAATCGTCGCCAGTCGTGTGGATCATCATCTCAACATCATCATTATCATCTTTGTGGTTACTCTTGTGCTAGTTTTTCACTTTGTCAATTTATTTTTTAATTAACCATCTTTGGTTAAACCTATGATTAATAATCTACTTGATTATAATAATAAAATATAAGGGTAGTTAAACCCTATCATTTTTACATTTGGGGGCTCAACCGCTTCAACTCATACGCATTCAATTGTCCTCTCGGAGATTGGCAGAAAGGCCGTCGTGATTCGTTAAAGCAATTACAAAATGCAAACATTTTTGTGAAATTCACGCTGAAATTGGTGGCTAAAAAACGAAATCGTTAGTAACGGGCATTCAACAAGCCGTTATACAAAGATAAAATACGCAGTTAGTTCATGAGTGAAAAAATTAAGTCGCTTAGAACCACCGCAAAAAGTAAGCAGCTTTCACCATCAGTGCAAGCGAGACGTATATGCAATACGCGGTCGGCAAAACAGAAAAATACAAAGATGTATGATTCAAAGGAGGATCTGGAAAACGGGCAGCAGCAGCAGCAGTCGACATCAAAAAACAACAACGAGCAAGGAAGAGATGAACAAAAGGAAGAGAAAGATAATAAAATTGCCGAAAACAATGCAATGTTACAACAGTTAGTTCAATTGCTGACGCTAAAAATTCAGGCTGATGAAGTAAGCAAAAATGATTCGAAGTTGGTTGTGGAGAATTTTGCTAAAATAATTCCTGATTTCGACGGAGAAGATACGCAAGTGCGGCAGTGGTTTGCGAATTTCGAACTTAATGCTGATGCATATGGACTAAACGAAAAGCAAAAATACGTACAAGCCCGTGCCAAGATGACGCGAACAGCCCAGTTGTTCTTGGAAGCAACAAAAGTATACGAATATAAAGAACTGCGTCAGTTAGTAATAGAAGAGTTCGAACGTGAGTACGTTTGCAGTGCCGAGTTACATAAAGAGCTGAATGCACGCAGGAAACAAAAAGACGAAAGTTTTCACCAGTACATTCTTCATATGAAACGAATCGCAGCACGCGGCATTATTGACACAGAGTCAGTAATTAGATACATCGTGAGTGGTTTGAATCTTCAAACTGATTTCAAATATAACCTATATAGTTGCAAATCATATAAAGATTTGAAAAACAAATATGAGGTCTACGAGAGTGTGGCAAAGACGTCTCAAAACACAGATAAAAAGCAGCATATATCCAACAATAACAATAGCACGTATGGCAGAAGTGAAAAGAAGCGGCATTGTTTTAACTGTGGCTCAGCAGAACACTTGCGAAAAGACTGCAAAGGAGATCCGAAGTGTTTTCGCTGCAATAAAAGTGGACATATATCAAGAGAATGCCCAAATGGAACAGCTGTTAATGTTGTATATGATGCCAAGCGACTAAAAAGGCTAATAATTAACAGCGTAGAAGTGAATGCGCTAGTGGATACGGGCGCAGACGTCACAATCCTGAGGAATTCTGTGGTCAATAAAATCAAGGATGTAGTGCTGCAGAAGAGCATGACAACGCTACGAGGATTGGGCAAAAATACAACGCGACCTGTGGGCTATTTCATAGCAGACGTGGTGCTCGACAACATGCACGTTGCCCAAAAATTTCTTGTCGTGGCGGACGACGCCATTGGATTTGACGCGCTGCTTGGTCATGATTTTGTCAGCAAGTTCAACTTCAAGTCAACAGCGGCTGGCTATAAGTTTTCTCCTCTGTTAGAGGAGGAAACTAAGGAAACAAATCAGATAAGTATCTATAACATTGTTGGGACAAATAATGATTCTGATACCCCTCCGCAGTTCAAAGACATGGTGCAAGAAATGATCGACAACTACAAACCGATTGGGTTCGCTACTGAAGGCCCGGTCAAACTGAAAATTGTTCCAGATGGCGATATGATGCCATTCCGGCACGTACCAAGTCGCATTGCAATTGGCGAGATGGAAGCAGTGAAGAAGCAGATTGACGAATGGCTCGACGCAGGTATTATACGGCGCTCTTCGTCAAATTTCGCGAGCCGTATTGTCATTGTCAAAAAGAAAGATGGGACTAACCGTGTTTGCGTCGATTTTCGTCAATTAAATAGAATGGTGCTTAGGGACTGCTTCCCAGTGCCGGTAATTGATGACGTGCTGGAAAAACTTCAAAAGGCAAAGTACTTCACTATTATGGACTTGGAGAATGGTTTTTTCCACGTTCCAATCGAGGAAAGCAGCAAGAAATTTACAGCATTTGTAGTCAAGGATGGTTTCTTCGAATTCAATAGAGCCCCTTTTGGATTTCGAAACTCACCAGCAGCTTTCATCCGTTTTATTAACTATGTATTCCAAGATTTGATAAACAATGACGTACTTGATCTCTACATGGATGACATCATCATACATGCAGTAACAGCTGATGAATGCTTCGCAAAGATGGAAAAAGTTTTCAATACAGCAGCAGCATCCGGACTTAAAATAAAATGGAAGAAATGTCATTTTCTCCAGTCGTCAGTTCACTTCCTAGGGCATACCGTTGAATCTGGTCAGATAAAGCCGGGTATAGAGAAGACAAACGCAGTCAACAGGTTTCCGGTTCCAAGAAGTATCAAAGCTGTACAAGCTTTTTTAGGACTAACTGGGTTTTTCCGCAAATTTATAAGGAACTATTCACAGATTGCAAAGCCGCTTACAAACTTGTTGCGGAAAAATACTGAGTTTAAAATGGATCAAGAACAGTTGCACGCATTCCGGCTGTTAAAAGAGGCATTGGTCAACGAACCTGTATTGAGGATATACAACAGAGAGGCTAAAACTGAGATACATACAGATGCATCGAAGGATGGATTTGCTGCGGCTATGTTACAGTGGTGGGACGGTCAGCTGTATCCCGTATACTTTTGGAGTAAAAAGACTACCGATGTGGAAGCACGGCAGCACAGCTATATACAAGAGGCTAAAGCTATTTACCTGGCGTTTAAGAAGTTCCGTAGGTATATACTGGGCATTTCATTTAAGCTAGTAACGGACTGCGCCGCATTCAAGCAAACGCTGAGCAAGAAGGACGTACCGCGGGAAGTTGCGCAATGGGTCGTTTACTTACAAGATTTTGATTTCCAAGTAGAGCACCGAGCCGGCGAACGGCTGAAACATGTAGACTGTCTTAGTCGATATCCGCAGCAGATTATGTTGGTTTCATCAGAGCTGTCAGCTCGAATCAGGAAGGCACAACAGAACGATGCAATGATTAAAGCCGTTTCAGAAGTGCTTATCAATCGTCCTTATGAAAACTTCAAGCTAAAAGGAGGCCTTATGTTCAAAGCAGTGGACGGTACAGATCTTTTAGTGGTGCCAAAACATATGGAAAGAGAAATTATCGCTGATGCTCATAATGCTGGACATTTTGCCGTCCAAAAAACCATTCACGCTATTAAGCAGAAGTACTGGATACCGCATTTGGAGAACAAAGTCGCGCATGTCATAAGAAACTGTGTTAAGTGCATTGTCTACAACAAAAAGCTTGGCAAAAAGGAAGGCTTTTTACATCACGTCGAAAAAGGAGTCACGCCGCTACACACATTGCATTTTGACCACCTTGGCCCTATGGATGCCACCGCAAAACAGTATAAGTACATCTTCGCCATGGTGGACGGATTTACAAAGTTTGTATGGTTATACCCAACAAAGACGGTAAGCTGCGAAGAGGTGCTCAGAAAGCTGGCAGAATGGGCTGCAATTTTTGGCAACGCAGTTCGAATTGTAAGCGATCGAGGAGCAGCATTTACGGCAGGTATGTTCGGGGAGTATGCAAAAACAAATGGCATCGAACACGTATGGAGCACTACAGGAGTACCAAGGGGGAATGGCCAAATCGAAAGAGTCAATCGGTCGGTGCTGGCAATCATATCCAAGCTATCATCAGAGGAGCCAGCTAAATGGTTTAAGTTTGTGCCGAAAGTACAAAAAGCCATAAACAGTGCCATTCACGTTTCGACTAAGAGATCTCCTTTTGAATTGATGTTTGGTATCAAAATGAATAACATGGCAGAAGATCGTATTCTGCAGCTACTTGAAAAGGAGATGTATGACAATTTCGATGACGAAAGGCAGCAGATGCGTCAAAGAGCAAAAGCAGAAATTCAACAAGCTCAAACCACTTACAAGGAACAGTTTGATAAAAAACGTAAGAGCGAATATGGGTACAAACTTGGCGATCTAGTTGCAGTGCGTCGAACACAGTTTGTGGCTGGAAGAAAGCTGGCTAGTGAATACCTTGGGCCGTACGAGATTACCAAAGTTAAGCGTAATGGGCGATATGAAGTACGCAAGGCTGCAGACGTCGAGGGACCCAACAACACGGCCACAAGTTGCGATAATATGAAATTGTGGAAGTATGCAGTATACAACGAAGAACCTTGGTCATCGGAGGCCGATGAATAATCAGAATGGCCGAATGTAACATAGACACAGTCATCAGTAGTGGTCAGCAGTAGTTAGTCGTTAGCAGTAGGCAGTAGTCATCAAGTAGTCGTTACAAGTAGTCCACAGTCAGTCATCGGCAGTAGTCAGTCATCGGCAGTAGTCAGTCATCGGCAGTAGTCAGACATCGGCAGACAGCAGTATTGCGTAGTGAGCAGTAATAAGTCGTGAGCAGTGTTCAATCGTCGCCAGTCGTGTGGATCATCATCTCAACATCATCATTATCATCTTTGTGGTTACTCTTGTGCTAGTTTTTCACTTTGTCAATTTATTTTTTAATTAACCATCTTTGGTTAAACCTATGATTAATAATCTACTTGATTATAATAATAAAATATAAGGGTAGTTAAACCCTATCATTTTTACATATATATATATATATATATACATAAAAAATGTAATTAAAAATAATTATTTAGTTAATTAAAATTGTTATCATAATTACAGTTAAAAGCGCCGTCTTATAATTGAATATATAATATACCATAAAAGGCGCAAATAATTTAACTTGCATTTAATATTTTCTATGACTTTATGTTTAGTTTTGTAGTAGCAAAGCCAGCAAAAATGATTTTACTTTCTGTCCACAGAATGTCAAAAATAATTTTCATCAAACATCGCCGTATGTCGAATAACACATTTTAATTACGACCGTTTAAAGCATAAAATATGGCGTTGCTAAATGTCAAATAACATGACAAACAAATGACATTTATATGGTTTTGGAAGGAGCACAAATCCTTATAAGCAGTAAGTACACGAATTCAGCATTAGCGCTCCAATCCTTCTTTTCATCGAAACATTTGTGGTTACAACAATAGAACCCACGAGCACACCTACTCACCTGCATGCACACAGAGTGTGACAAACCGAAAAAAAACATGTCGCCATTTGTAATAATGCGTCAAACATCAAAGCACCTTCTGAACGCATGCTATTTTGCCCGGTAGGCTCCGATCCGACAATAAATCAAAATTTTGTAGCCGTCAACATAATTGCGCCCGCAGATCATTGTGTATAACCAATTGTGACAATTGTATTTCGTCGGAACAGTGAATTACGCGGTTCACATTGAAAATGCCAATGTGGGACTTATATCGGTAGCGGGAACGCATACGCATATATGGATCTTGCAATCATGATTTTAGAGATCAGACATTATACTCGTACGTACGTCATTAATACGACTGTTACGCCAAGATTGGTTTTTGGCGTTGCATTGGATCATTGTTGGTTGGCCATATTTATATGAAACTTAGGACATAATATATCGATTAAAAATGTGAAACAATTTGTTCGCGTAAGCTGATTAAAAATTGAATGCGTCTAAGCATGAAGCTCACGTCCGATTACTACGCAAAAGGACTGTTTTTGAGGTATTGAGTCGTGACAAAATTAGTCGAAGTGAGGAAAAATATAAAGAAAGTTCGAATTTCGAAGTAACAAAACTGTTACAGACGTTTGATTGCTGCAGATTAACTTGGATGAGTTCAATGTGAATGCATCGAAAACAAACTGTCAAATGGCGTTTGACACATGTGCTATGATGTCAACGTCATTCGAGAATACTCTTTGGCAGGTTGCCCATACTGACTCTGGAAGCGGATTTATGGTTTCTGAAGTGATTACTGGAATTCCCATCGGTTGAATGTGATTAATGTCCAGCTGTGTCACCCCGAAGAACATGATGCCTTCGTATTTGTTTATGCGTCGTTCGTAACACTATGCTAAGGAGTTAATTTTCTGTACGAGTATCTATGTACGTCTATCTCTACAAAATTTTCAACTGAAAATAATTTTTCTTTTCTGGCTTTTTTCATAATCAAGATTTTAGGACATTTCCCTGAATTTTGATTTGCCAACGATCATAGATTTATTACAGTTATATATTACTAGCTGTTAGCCACGGTGTTACCTGGGACAAACGTCCGCCCGCCCCACCACCCTTAAGATAAGATGAACCTGTTACGATGAACCAACCAAAGTAACCACCACCCAAATGACCACCACACTAACTCACACTGGCCCACACCACTATGTCCCCCCCCCACCCACTGACACAAAACATTAGCCTATAACCTCCGGAGCAATAAACCCCTCACAATGGTAAAAACCTAAATAAAATCGGTCCGGTAGTTTCGAAAATTGCCTTCTACATTTGTTTGAAACATTACCTCTTGATAATATTATCTATTATCTATCTTATATAAAACAAATGAAATTCGGTTCGTTGGTTATTTTGGCTCATTTTTATTTTAAATGTTCCTCATACATAGTCCGAATAAAGTTTATATGGAAAGAAAAATTGGAAAAGTTGTCCGAAAAATGTGCTGTTTTCCATAGGATTAATGTATGAACTCACGACCATAACTCACGATTCCAACACGTATATATTTTTTGCCGATATAAGTTTTTTTTTTTTTTATATAGAGACTTATTGCCAAGGGAGGACTCCCTGAATGACTTGCGTCACGGCAATAAGTTGGGCTAAGCCCTTTATTAAATTCAAAATAAAACAAAAATCGAAGGTATGTGATTTACAATATATCACATTCCTCACGTTTGTAGCCGGTTTCAATTTTGACGATTCTATAGTTTTCTGGGTGGCTGAGGTAGTCAAATAGTGGTGGGAGGTCAGTTGGTTGGTACATATCGTTGTTATCGCAACACGCCTAAACCACTGGACATATCAAATCCATATTCACACTGTTCATTCACTGTTTTATCGGTTATTCTATCAGCGGTGCTCAAGAGAAGTAGCCAGCTGCATGGCACATCTCTTTGAATTCAACCGCAATACTCATGGCGCTCTAAATGCTCATCAGTTTACCCTTAAGCCCAACTTCGAACGTACAGTTAGCTCAGGGATTCGTTCTTCAGCCGTACAACTCGTATGTGGAAGGCTCTGCCAAGCTCTGTCTTTCCACATCACTATGATCCACAGGCATTCAAAACACAAACTCATAGACATCTTCTCTTTTCTCCTCCTTTTCCATAACGACCACGCTGTGCCAAGCATATAGCCCTATCACTACTTACCCCCCTTTGAGCCTTCTTTTGCGAATAAGTTTTATGCCACCTTTAGCTAACAATTAATAAACTGTTTATAAAATAAATATAGAATATAAGGAGAGGATGTCAAAACATTTCAATAAAAAAAATATAAAATTCATTTTCGAAGCAAATGTTGGACATAAAGTGCAAGAATCGTTCTTCAGGCTTATCTTAAGTCAGAGTGCATAGTTCTAATATTGATTTATACTCGTAGGAGTGTTTCAATTTTCACAAAATGTAATGAAGGAAGTTCTCCAACTTTTTTAATAACAAACGTAACGATGTCTCGCTTCCGATCTGTACGTATACACTCCGTAGTTCCTTCACCAAAACTTTCAGGTAACATAAAATAATAATTATCATAAAACTAAACACAATTTCCATTATGGAAAACCAATTGGCAAATAAAAAACACATCGCTTATGGAGAGGAAGGAATAAAAAGTCAGCTCGAATAACTTCTTCTTTTCCCAACACAAACCTACGTGTATTTTAAAAACGAATATATTTTCAAATATTTTAACAACTATCCTTAATGTGTCTGTGCACACAAATTAGGTGCAGACTGATGGCCTACCAATTGATAGTTACCAAGTAGTGTGTCCAAACTTAACCCATAATTGCATTCTTTTTATGAGTTTTCGTTATGATTCATGTGCACGTATTTTTTGATGGTAGCAGAACCTAGACGTACAAGCAGAAGAACCTTAGACAAATTAATATTACCGTTGGTGCACAATTAACTAAAGCCACTTACTGAAAATGAATAACACGCGTAGCCCGTCTTATCTTTCAAATGTGAAACCTACTACTCAAAGAATACTTACTTCTGACTCTACTTCTTATTGGGACTGTGTGGCATAGGTTGAAGCACAACTAAAATTTTTATTTTTATTTGACGTACACTCCGTTTCTCCGGATACAAGTAGAAGTGTATGAGTGTTGAAGTTTATTGCCTTTCAGTTATGCAATAATGGATATTTAGAATTTTTTTAAAAGGACAGCTTAGTGTATAAAAGTCAAGGAAAGGTAAAAATTGTATCGGGAGGGATGTGTTAATTGAAAATCGTGTTAGTGCAATAATTGCAGGTCAAAATATCATTCCATCCGAAAACATTATTAATTGTTGTTAAATGAAACCACTATCCACTAGCATGGGGGCAATAAAACTCAGATACGCCTTCTGTTTGCATGCCATTTTAAAGCATAAAACAATTTTGATTTCTTTTCTTGAAAACATTTACTTTTGTACACAGATTCATAATGAAAACAATTTCGACAACTTTTTGAATTAACAACCATAACGATCATGCTCCCAATCCGTGCACTCGCATTCGTTTATCCAAAGATACGCCTTTGCCTTCCCAACGTGATATGTTGTGATGCGACGACGATACTGTCGTGTGTAGAAGCTGATGAGTTTAAAATGCAAGGAGAGCTGCTCATAAAGTGATCACTTATTAAGTTAAACAACTGTGAAAAGCATTTGTTTATAATCGGCGAACGTGAGTGAAATGCGCCATGAAGAGCGCTGTAATGACGTTATAGCTCAAACGCGCGTAGCCTAGTCTGGCCTGCAGCAAGCCATCAACAAATGGTTTGGCGCACAACAAAAGCGAAATCGCCAACCAACGAACAGTGCTGGTGGCCAAGCGGCTTAATTATTATTTTTTACAACAACAAAAATGCAGCCATATAACTCGGAGGGGCTTGTATTATATGGACCCGCTGCAGTGCAGCGATAATGGCAAATTTGAAAATACCTGTTATTAAGCCATTCATTTAATGTACGATAACTACTTATGCTTTTACAATTATCAATTCTTTGCCCACCGTCAGTATGGTTGTTAAGAGCGTGATGTCCGACTGTCCTAAGACATGGCTGTACATAGAAGGCATTCCTGGCACATATCGATCATTCGTGCGCGCGTGAAACTGCTACTAGGCGTCAATTGGACTTTTTTACTTCTAAGTATATTTGTTGTGTACCTACGCTCCGCACTGTATTACTCATAGTCATAATATTCTGGCTGAAAGTCGTTGAACCGATAACTGGATAGCTATGAAACTCAGCAATTTATTGGTTCGAAAATTTTTTAAGCCAACCAAAATCAAAACCAAAACCAACACTAAAATTATTATGAGAAAACATAACAAATAGTTCAACATACAACAAGTGACAATATGTGATTTAATGTTCTATATATCTGGTGAGATATCACAAGAGTATCAAAGTCATGGTCAAATTCCTGGATTTGAAGATCCTTTTTAGACTAAAGTACGCTTTGTTGGCTTTGAGTAACCGTGACCGTATTTCTGGTTCCATGCTGCTGTCGGCTGCTACAGTTGACCCGAGATAGTTAAAGGATTGCACTACTTCAAATTCGCGCTCCACTATTTTAATTTAGGTACCAATGTTGGATCTTCTACTCGCAGACGTGGCCACCATGTGCTTTGTTTTGCTCTCATTTATATGCAGCCCCAGATTTCGTGCCGCCCGCTCGATTTGGACGAAAGCTTCATGTACAGCTCTTTTGTTTCTACCAACGATGTCAATATCGTCTGCGTAAGCCAGTATCTGAATGGACTTGGCCGCTACGTCAGAGTCTCGGATCACTTTCTTCAACGCCAGGTTGAAGAGAACGCAGGCCAGCCGGAGCCTGTTATAGATGTTGAATGGGCTTTAAAGTATGAGATAGAGGATCTTATACGCGGTACTCAACAAAGATATACCACGATAATTGCTGCATGTTGTGATCTATGGGGCACAGGATACCTCTTCGCCAGTCTTATGGCATCGCTTGGTGTATTAAGAGGATTCCTATTTTAATCAGTTCCGCTGGGATCCCATATGATGCCGCGGCCTTATTTTTTTGAGCCGATCTATCGCTCTATGCTTGGTATTGTCTTCGGTCATTGGTGGAGCCTTCAAATTCTCAGTTAGCTGACCATGAACTCATTAAAGTGCTCTCCATCTCTATGATTGTCATTGTCATTAGTGTTAGCTATGGGTGCCAATGTACTGCCTGAATACTGGCTACCTACCTATTTTAGCATTCATAGCGCCCCCTGAATGATTTTTACGTTATACTGAGGACAGGCATGAAGTTCCCATTCGACTGATTTAAAGAATTCTTCTTTTTCATCTTCTGGGGAATCCGCTGTAGGTGCGTGAACGTTTATGAGGCTTATGTTTTTAAATCTGCCCCGCACGCGAAGGGGGCATAGCAGTTCATTTACTGCTTTAAAGCCGATATCGGTGGGTTTCATTCTTTTGCGAACTAGAAACCCCACTCCGAGCCGTGTGTTTAAATCTTTCCCGCACGGAAGGGTACATAGCCGTGCATTTGTTACTTATAATCTGATAACGGTGGGTTTCATTCTTTAGCTGACTAGAAACGCCACCTCGAGCACATGATGTCTTGCATGAAAGCTGTAATATATGTCATATTCTGATTTTTGTAAGACATCATTCCCCGTCCACCGCATGTCATGGACTGCTGTTATGTCAGCATTATATTTGGACAGGGTATCGGCTAACTGCTGTGCAGCTCGAGCTCTATGCAGTGAGCATACGTTCAATGAGAAAATTCTTAAATCGCTTAGCCGTTTTCGTTGCCGTGGTCGTCGCCGTTCATCAGTATATCCGAGGCTGATTTGGGGTTCCGTAATAAAGTTTTTTTACGGGCAAGGTTGTTGGCCTCGCGCCAACCATACTTTGAAGGGACTAGCGCGATTATTCAGCTTTTCCTCCATTGGAATAAAAATACCGGCGGCCACCACGTGGAGGGTTGGACGAACTTACACCAGTCAGAGATAGTTACGGCCACTGGCAGTTCTGATGTGTCATTCCCTATTCTGGTGATGGCTCACCGCCAAGTAATCATGAAAATTTTCGAACTCAAGATTTTTGCAGATTTACCTATCTTCTGAGTCTGAGTCAGAAAAGCGAAAAATAAAAAATCTCTGTCTGTCTATGTCTGCTCAGACGGCTGAATTGATGGGTATGAAAATTGATATTTAAGCTTTTTACATAAATTGAGAGGTCCCAGTTGATTTTGGCGGAAGTAGAAGTTTACTTGGTCAGTTTTTCAAATTTTTGCAAATATCTCAAAGTGTATAGCACTTATGAGAAATCTGTTAGCGCAAAAGGAATTTAAAAAAAAAATAATATAAATTTACTGAAGATTCCGGCCCCGACCGTAAAAGAAAGTCATATTGTGGCCACACATCCCACTTATTAATATTTATATGTAACTATATAATATAAGTTCCAAAAGTTTAATTGAATTAAATATTGTCTTAAAATCCACTTTAATGTAGTATTTTAAAATTTCCTGGAATTCCCGGGTAATTTAATTTTAAATTCCCGGGTAATTTAATTTTAAATTCCCAATTCCCGGAGGCAAAAAATATCCGGGAAATTATGCCTTCCACCTTTCATTCATTCATCCGAACTTTTCTTGCTCATAGTCCTTAATTAGTCCAATAAAAAAAAAAAAAAAACAATAATATATTATTCAATATTAGACTGTTTCAAATTCAATAATCAACGCAAAAACGCTGATGTTCCCCAAGGCTCTGTTTTGTCTCCGACACTATTTCTCATTTTCATTAGTTTTTCTGAGAATCTATTGAGTACAACTCCGCTAAGTGCCCGTTAATTGAAATTACCAATAATTATACCGAGTAGACCTACACTAAGACAAATTCTAATAACAAGCTAAACACATTTCCAAGGTCTTACTAATTTTTCCAAGTAATCCCAAGACTGACGGCCTCTAGTCACTAGTCTAGACCTCTAGCCAGACTAACCAGAACTGCTGACGGACACATATTACACTGATATCAATCTCAACGATCAAGACTGTCTATGAAGATCCGAACATCCGACCCTATTGTACTTCGGCCAGCCATGATATCATATTCATCCGCCTTTACGTCTGAGTCGATCTAAAGAGATTCCTCGTTCTTCGTTTGTTTTCCATCTATGCGATAAACGTCACACATTACCTAACCACTCTCTCTAACAAACAAAGAGCAGCGCGTAATTTTGCTAAATATGGAAAAAAAAAAACTTTGGCTTTTTCATACAAATGACTCCCCGGCATAAAATCCATTTAATTTGCTGCGCTATACAGTGAGTTATTAATTGTTGGCATGGAACCATTTAAAATGAACAAAAAGAAAAAACTGGCGGGAAACAGACACATTTGTTTGTTGGGCAGTTACAGTGATGAGCATGAGGATCAGCATGAGCATAACATGGTCTTTAATTGATGACCATTATACGCAATCACTTTGAATGTTGTGAGATGAATTCTTAATACGACAAACATTGACGGAGAGACGACGACGAAGACAGCGACCACGACTACGAGGAGCTCCCAATGGAGACATCAAACATCATAGCGTACGACGATGACGAGACGAGCGGCCCCCGTAGACCGATCGCGGTTGCTTCGAATAGTCTGTGAGGAAGGAATTCCTCGCAACCGCCTCGCCGTAAGCAGTGTACACACTGCACAGGTAGTGAGACTTCACTTGGCGTGCAGCAATTCGCAGTAATTACATTAAGCGTGATTACGCCGCGACGACCCAGAATCGGGGTCCAAAAGGGGAGTTCTATGAAGAGGTGCGCAATGCGCATGCTTAACTTATTTCTCTACTTTTAGCGTTTCATTTAAATTTTTGATTTTTCCCATCTGCTCAAGCGTTGATGACCGTGTCCCGTGTGTGCATGGACGACGCCGAGCGACGTGGAGTTTTTAATGGACACTATTAAGAGATCGTATCAGTGAGTGATTTATTCATTAAAAATCATTTATTATGAAAATATTATCATCATCATCAGACACCGGCAGAGACGTTTTCTTATTCATTTCAATCCTCCAATGCGGCTGTAAGAACAACTCTCCGCTGGGATGACGATAATCACAAAACTGAAATTAAAATGCAAAGCGATGATTGTTCCTGGAAAAAAGTGCAAACTCTCCTTCTGCCCATCCGTCCATCTGTTCGGCAGTCCGTCTGTCTGTTTGTCAGTTCCACTAAGCTGTCGTCTGGGCGATTTGATGCGATGAAGAGTGAAATTGTTGCTGTACATATTATTATTTGATTGTTTTTACATAAATATATGTTTGTATGTATGCGTACGTACGCGTATTTAAGCACTTAATTAGCTTTAAAAGTCGCCTTTGCGAGTGTAGTTTGGTCTTGTCGTGCATTGTGTTTGGCGGTTATCGTATGGGCCTCACCGTGCCGCTGCCGCCTTCAAGACTATTAATGAAGTTGCACGGCACATTAATGTCAAAGAACAGACAGTTGGATATTCATTGGAAATTTCACATAATTTGCATGTTATATACGAAGAAGAGTTTAGCTTGAAGGCGCAGAATAGCTTTGCGGAACTCTTCGACGAGCAATAGAGTAAACCTCACCTTTTCACCTTTTTTGTCTGTAAAAGCTATATTCCTATTAACTATTTTCTAATATTACAATTAAGGTATATGCGACTATTGTCCGCTTGTAGATCTTTCGTAGTTATATTTGGCATATTTGGCTCTATAACCATTACTTTGATCTTTTGTGGCTACGTCATATTTGGCTCTACAATCGCCTCCCGCAAAAAATCTCTACACCGTTCCCTATTGCAAGCAAATGTCATCCAGTTTGGCAACTTTAGCAATAGAATTAAGAAACTTTTACAAGCTGGCTCTATATACATGATTATTGTGGTGAATGGACATAAAAGAAAATGTTCACACCGAGTATTTAGATTGCATATCCATATCACTTAGACCAAGAAATGAATATCCTCCTAATTAGCGTTATTTAACGGAAGTTTGAGCGCTTTGATATGCTTTCGCAAAAGGTTATTCTTTAGTCTGAAAAAAGCAAGAAAACTGAAAAAATAATGTAGAGTTTCTTCTACGATTTCCAGAAAAGACTTTTCATATTAATTCCAATTGGAACAGATGACTTTAAATTGGTTTATGCCCTGCAAATGAGCTGAACATGCTCCTGAAAGTCTGAAAGTTTCGCATTGGATGTTGGTTATCCGACAGAAAAAAGTCCAGAGGCGTATCACAAGAAAGAGTCGGCCAATTGGTGGCTGCTGGTAATGGACTCTCTAGGCTTAAGAATGATCATATCACCAATATTGGCTATGCGGATGACCTCGTCGTCACTATCCGCCGCAAATTCGAGAGTACGATAGCAGAACGAATGCAATTTGCTCTCAAACTAGTTAACGAATGGTGTAAAGAGGTGAACCTAAGTGTCAACCCAGACAAGATAGTGTGCACCATCTTCACAGAGAGAAGAAAAATGAATCTTCCCATAGTGAATTTCCAAGGCAAGGTCCTCCAAATAATTCCGGAAGCCAAATATCTGGGAGTTAGTTATGTTCGACCAAAAACTAACATGGAACTCCCATATGACATACATTACTAACAAAGCTAATAAAGTTAACTTCACATGCCAACGCATGTTTAACAAAACGTGGGAATAAACCCGCAAATGACTCTGTGGCTATACCAGAGTATTATCAGACCCAGGCTAACATACGCAGCCTTGATATGGTGGCCAAAAACAGAGCAATCTAAGACACGCTCAAAACTCAACAAAATACAAAGACTCATTTACCTTAGTGCAACAGGTGCCACAAAGACCTACCCTACGGCAGCCATCGACAAGATTCTAGGACTTACACCACTTCACATACATATTAAAAGTGAACCTGGCTTAAGACTCTTTACTCTCAACATACGCAATCAGGTGAAATCCGATAGACCAGGACATACTAACATAATTTCCAAAATAAACTCGGATTATGGAAATGTCCTGCAATCAGACTCAATGACAAAAACAACTGATTTCCAAAGGAACTTCTTGGTTAGACTTCCAGAACGTCATCAAGTTGGTTGCACATATCATTAATAACCTCCCCCATCGTGCATCCATCTGGTACAGAGACGGATCTAAAACAGACACAGGAACAGGAGCAGGAGTATTTGGACCCAGAACCACACTGCGAATACCCCTAGGTAATTCCACAACCGTTTTCCAGGCAGAAACAATTGCACTTAAAGCCTGCATCTTGGAATGCACTAAAAGAAAATATAGAAGAACTGAGATTTACATGATCGCAGATATCCAGGCCGCACTACCTGTACTAAAAGGCCCTACTTTCAACACAAGAACAACGTGGAGCTGCTACTGCCACTTTAAACAATTAGCCAAAACCAATAAAATCAACCTTATGTGGTCCCCAGGGCACTCAGGCATTGTAGGGAACGAGGCAGCACTACTCCCTTAGCCACCTCAAAAACAAAATTAAAGAGGGGGCTAACAATGCCCTCGAAGCTGAATGGGTATCGTCGACAGAGATAAAACATACCAAAAGGCTTCTCAAGTACAACATTATACACATAGACAAGGCAATCAAACTGAACCGTCATGCACTCAGATCCCTTGTCTGGTACATAACAGGACCAGGCCCATTCAATAGCCACCTATCGAAAATGGGCAAATCCCAGACGGACAGCTGCCGATTCTGTAACAAGGCAAAAGAATCGCCAGAACAAATACTGTTCATATGCGAAGCTCTCACACGGAAAAGACTTAAGCACTAAGGTGCACCAGGCTTTTCAGCCCAGCAAACAATAATAATAATATATCCACTAAGGATATCCGTATCTTCTTGGATAGTCAAGCAGCTTTGAGATCCATAGAACAAGTCTCTACGAAGTCTATTGTAGCCCTAGAGTGCCGATTATCTCTCAGGACTCAGGGAGATAGAGCAGCAGTTCAACATTTACCTGTACTGGCGGCATAAGGACATTCTGGGGAACTGCAGGAACTGCCAAAAATTGTACTGCTCTCCACATTTTCTGTACATGCACAGCTCTTTCTCTAAAACGTAAGCTCCATTTGGGAGCCTTCTTTTATAATGACTTATGATTTGATGATTTGCCAAGCACTGACATCAAAAAACTTCTACGCTTGATTCAAACCTCCAACGATCCATGTGACATCAGAGTGGACCATCAGCTAAGGTTTAAGTAGGTCGGTTTCCTGCCGATAGCCACCCCAACCTAACCTAACTTAAACTTTACTTCTTCTTCTTATTCTTATTCGTTTTCTTCTTCTTCTTCTTCTGCCTGTTATTTATGGAAACTCACATTTACAAATCGATCAATCGGATCAATTGAATTGAAGTTTTCCGAGTACGAGTAGACTGTTTTCACGGCGGCTTACATAGAGTCTGAATTTTGACCAATAATCCTAACTCCAACGGCAAATCGATTGATTATTTGGGCATATGTATCTATATCCCAACCAAAACTCAAGAATTTATTAAATTGTGCGTACTTCAATTTTATAAATTCTTGAGTTTATGAATTTTTAAGTTTTTGTTACGTAAAGAATATATATCCAGGTCGCACTGTACAGCAATTGCATTGTCTCCAAACAATTAGTCAACTTTAGTTAATTTGAGCATTGTTGCTTGTTTGCCGCAAGGCCCGTGCAAAAGACTACTGTCTTTCAGTTTTCAGATCTGTTGAAAATTTACCTCAATTACTCATAAATGATATCTTAATATGCACGTGAAACAAATATTCCAATTAAATTAAATTATTATATCCGCACAATACACACCAACATATAAAATAATTAAGCCACACTCCTTAAGGCCCAGTAGGTACCACAACTAGTGGCAGTGTGCGAGCTTATTATTATGCGAATGTAAAAATCGCATAAAAATCTGAATTCAACACAACACAAAGCCAGCGGTTTAGTCGCTTTTTTATGGGCCATTATAAAATCAGTTAACTGATTATTCGTATCGCTCTTAAAGCGTATAATAATTGGAAATCGTTTATGTTTATTAAAGAGCAACCATCACTAAAGGTATTTTGTATCTTCTCTGCTCTCGGATGTGCTTCTTGTATGCCAAGACACCAACTATCCCATATGATTTCTGAAGCTCAAGTTGTCATTGCACCAAAAGGCGAACAGAACTGCCAAGCGTCATACAAATATACATTTCCGTCCGCCGAACGCACGAGGTATAGTGCAGTTATATCGTAACAAGTCATAAAAATATCATCGCAACCATGTTAGGCATTTAGAGTGTGGGTCCGGAACGCCGGACAACAACTGCTATGTCCATCCGTCGCCTGCAAATAAAGAACAAATATTGAACAGAACATGAACAGAGTGTACCGGCGTGCAGCCGGAAAATATGAAATTGAACGGCCATCAGTTGCAGTGCCATGGCATGGCATCGCCAAGTGCATGGAAACGAAAACCAATCAAGGATAATAAATAATCTTCCAGTTGAGATATAGAAAATTGCTCACTTTAAATTATATTCACACTTTGGCCCCCAGAAGAAAAGGGTCTCCTTGAAGCAATAAGCTTCGTCGGAAGGAAGGTCTCTGTGCTGCCGGATCTCTTACAGATCAGATCGTCAGCGTGCAAAGACTCAACGAGGAGAGCGCATATACGAGTATAATAACAATAACGCTAAAGTGGCAAAATGGCACAATGCATCGACACAACGCATAATAAAATAAAATAAAAACTTGAGTGACCGTCTACGATCCTCTGCGAAAACAACTGAGAATGATCACGCAGAGCACCCTGTTTAAGAGGTAAATTTATGAATCAAAATGAAAGGCAAACGAACGGTTCGTGAACACTATGCGCTGCTGCAAGGGACTTCTGCACTCTTGCCTCGCATATATGATCAACGGCGAAAGATGCAATGATCAAAATGCGAACAAGCACCAAATGGACATCAATAAACCCATTAATCGCCTACGCAACTCGAACCTCGACGTGAGCATCGTATGTACGAGTATCTCGCTCGCTTAAGTATCTGAGGAACAAAGTCATTGCGAATTATTTATCGCGTGATTTGTGGGGATCAGTGGCAAATTTGTTTCTCTTCCTTGGATTCGGTTGGCTTGTATTTATTATACCCAATTGATAGTAGATTACTTGAGTTAGATAATGTTCCGACGTCCAACGTTTTAACTAATTAACTAATTACTGATGAACTTCATTACATACTTTTTTGAGGGACATAAATTGGACGAGGTTATGCTAAGAAGAGGTATATTTATGACCTCTCTTGGTTAGGTAATGAATAACAATAGTTAACCACCAACTATCTTTAATTAAGGTTATGCTAAGATGAGGTATGTTTATGACCCCTGTTTTTAGGTAATGAATAGCAATAATTAACTACCCAATATCTTTAATTCGTCTTGATATTAACTGAATGAATATAAGTTAAGTTTAAAATAATTGATATTCACAAAATGCACATCAAGAATAAAGAATGTAATAGGAACGACCCCATGTGCCATTACTGAATTTGACCCTCGGATAGGTTGCGTGCACATTCACACAAGGTAAGTAAGTTTCGAACTGGAGAACGAGATTTTTTCGAAGGCCACAATAAATTTAGATATTGAAAATAGTTAAACTCTACATAGTGATATCTTGAGCAACACTTTGTCTTGCGTCTCAGACCAACTTCCTAATACAGTCAACTCTCGCTACATCGGACTTCCTGGAATCGAAAAGAGTTTCGGGTTATAGAGGCTTTTGAATATCTATCAAGATATTGAAAATAGTTGAGCTCTCCATAGGGATATCTTAAGCAACACTATGTCTCGCGTCTCAGATTAATATCCTAATACAGTCAACTCTCGATATATTGAATTTCCTGCAACCGGGAAAGAATTTGGGGTTACAGAGGTTTTTGAGATTTAAAGTTTTTTTTCAGGATTTCAACAAATTTTGGCGAAAAGAAATTATTGTTACGAAAATGTAAATAGAAATCGTTTGTCACTCCGAACAACTCGTTTATAAGAAAAAGCATTGTATTGAATTGTATTAGAATTAATTATTAATTTAAAAAAAAAACCACTGCATACAATTAGGCTCATTAATATTGTATATAAATTTTATATAACAGTTATACATGCGGAACTAGTATACCAAATTGTATGTAAGGAGATAATACCAGTTTGTTCTGGTATTTTCTAAGGGGTTCTCCAAGGATAAAACCTTCTCGAAATAATTCATTGGGTATAAGTACATCAACATCATTAAGGAGCTGTACCGCAACTCAACATGCCGCGTCATTCATAACGGTGATCTTGGCTCACCTTTCAACATCTACTCGGGAGTCAAGCAAGGCTGCACCCTCTCACCACTGCTTTTTACAATTGTTATCGACTGGGTGATGAAAATAGTAACCCGTACTCCATCGGGTTTGCCATGGAATGTTTTTCACCGCCTGGTAGACCTAGACTATGCCGATGATATCTGTCTCCTACCACAATCGCTAGGTGGCATGGAGCAAAAATTAAACTCACTAGAACTCCACGCTAACAAAGTGGGTTTAAAAATTAACGTCTCAAAAACAAAACTACTTCGCGTTAACGCTAGTGGAACATGTGATCTCTCGATTGACGGACATCAGATAGAGGAAGTCGATAAGTTTTGTTATTTGGGCAACTGGATGTCTAAAAATGGTGGTGCTCACTCGGATGTGTGCTCTTGTGTAAACAAGGCGCAACACTTCTATAGTATGCTAAATAATATCTAGAACTCCTCGCAAATCTCCCGGAATCTAAAGCTAATGATCTTCAGATCTAAAGTTCTCTCAGTACTCTTGTATGGCTGCGAAACGTGGAAAGTCACAGAGTCAATTGCGACGCGCCTCCAAGTTTTCGTCAACAAGTGCTTAAGGAGGATACTGAGAATAAGATGGCCGGACATTATGACCAATCAAGACTTGCGGAGAGTAACACAGCAGGAAGCAATCGCGCTCACCATCAGACGACGAAATGGAGCTGGATTGGCCACACTTTGAGAAAGCCAGCGGACGACATTACGAAACTAGCGCTCGACTGGAATCCACAAGGAAGCCGTCGAGTTGGCCGTCCTAGCAAGGCATGGAAAAGGAAGCAAGATCGGAGGAGACCTGGACTTGAAAAGTAGTCAGAAGCAGAAAGCCTATGTGAATATTAGTGTTATAATTGAATAATAAGTAATCACTAATGTAAATTTGTGAACTTTTGCTGGTGGTTAATTAAAGTTGTAATTTGTGAATTGACGAACTTGTATTGTGTTTTAATTTGCAAAATACATTACGAACTCTAGAAAGCCCAAATTTCGTAACTTTATGTTTTCACATTTACATCTATTAAGTACTTTACTATTCTATTCTATTCTATTAGACTTTACGGTTCTAATAAATATTAGCATCCTTTAAGTTATAGACTAAAATGATACCCGATACTAATCATATAGATCTCATATCCATCATTATCGGTCACTGGAAGAGAGCAGTGATGGCCTTCATCTGGTAGAGAAGCAGTGCCTCGGTATCAGTTATAATCAAATCTTTGGCACCACCTTGAAATATGCGTGGTATTTATTTAGAATGAGTAAGAGGACTCCTACCGACCTGTATAGCTGATCCAATTTCCTATTTATCAACTCCTCACCTTGAGCTTAATATTCTCCGCGGGTGACTAGGGCGACACAAATCCTCAAACAATATTGCAAAAGATATTTATGGGAACATACTTTTCCATTTTTATCTGTCATTTTCTCTGCACCGTAATGTTACTCTCATTATCTAGATTTTAGCATTCAAGAATGTAGGATTTTTATGACTCCTGCCTACAGCGTTTTGAAGTTTGTTAATAATTTCTCAGTCGATTGGTTCAAGTTTCTAGTTTTTAATCACTGTCACTGGCTTTTATTTAACCGTGGGTAAGCGATAAGTAGTCAGTGCAATTAGCAACAAACTCCTTTTGTTTTTCAAATAATTTCCGTCATCGGGATTAATATTACATAGATGAGTTTTATTTTTGAGACCAATCCATAGTCGAAGCTAACAATTGTTTTAGATTTTCTCTTGACGTGGGACTGCGAGAACACTTCATTTAACAGAGGTTTGAATTACCGATAGTTTACTGTATATTTTCAGAGTAAAAAGGTAAAGTAAGCGACTTAAGCGGATGCTTATGTAAATAAATTTACGTGTCTACTTAGAATCAAATGTGTCTCGTGGATCAATGTGAAAATCAGTCGGAGGCAGCACGTGTTTAGAACAGAATTGCGAGCTGAGTTTAGTTTGTCTAGCAACGAAGATAATGCAATAATAAATTCCAAGTTAAATGAGGTCGATCAGTTGGATGTGGATCGCCAGTTGGCGTGAAAATGCCGTTCAGTGTCAACAAACAACCGCAGCAGGAGTAGCGAACTGCAACCGGAACTGCCTAAAGATGCCGGACATTTTGATTTTTCCTCAACCAGTGTCTCCGCATTTAGCGTGGGGTTAAGTGCAAACGCAATCAATGGAATGCAGCTGAACAGCACCACTGGTGCAGTTCTACTGATGCACATCGCAAAAGGCGGTGTCAATGCAGCGTAGTGTAGTTTTGTACCCCCTTTTTTGTTCTCTTGTCGGCTCAAACGCAAACACGCAATCAAACCGGACTCAAATGAAATGAATTGCAGCTCTTTCTCTGGCTCTGCAGGGCTTATGTACAACGGTTATGCGCACGCCCAGTGGGAGGTGCTTTGTTCCTAAGTCGTTTCTGTTTCTGTTCTTTGTGCCTCGTACATAGCACACGTGAAAATTATAAACTGTAACTTGCAACTTTTTCAAGTTATCAAAGGAGACATACAGTGGGCCGACAACTCCAGGCTAGAATATTTTTCTGAATGAGAAACCCCAAAATAAGTCAAAGTTAAACCGATCATTTCACAAATGAAATACGTGAGGCTTTATATGTAATACCAAAAATGACACCAAATAAATAAACCTGTCCCTTGATGGTAAAGGCAACCCTGTATACATAGATTCTCACTAATTCATTTTCCAAAAGTGTCCTTTTGCTTGAACTTGTGTGCTTCATCGCTATTTAATAAGAATGTTATATTCGTTAACATTTTCTTAGCGTTTCTTAAGAAGCACTGAAGGTCGTCAAAATGTTTCGATATAGTCGGCCACCCTTTAGATTAATTATATGTTATAAAGAATTATACCAACGCTAACACCACGATGCGGCTACAAACAAAATTCGTAAGAGAACGTCTCGCCCCTCTCATAACACAGCTCCCATAATGTTTTAAGAAAACCATGGGTCATTATTCAAAGAATTGTTCACTGATTCACAAATTGTTTGGATTGGCTGTCGGATCACCCAAGCGAAATAATTCAGTTGTATAAAGGGAAGTATTGTCCAAGGACAATGGGCGTCATTGGCTGGTTGACGTAGAACAGACCAGAGCTGTCAAATCTAAGAGCTTGCTACCACGAAAGATGAGGAGGGAAGAATTACGTCCCTTAAAGATAGATGCATTTGTGATATCGACAAACCATTTAATTGAAGATCTCATTAGCAGGTGCTCTAACTTCGCAAGGATGTCTAAAGTGCTATCACTTGTCAGACGATTCATCAATAAACTAAGGCATCGGCAAGAGACACAATCGAGCACTGAAGAGATCGTTGCTGCAGAATTGATTTTGATACGAGAAATACAAAAATCACAATTTTCTACTGAAATGGATGCATTGCAGAATAAAGGGATATTACCAAAAATGAGTAAGCTGGTTTGTTGGCGAGAAAGGGATTGTTCAGGTAAGAGGCCGCATTAAGAAATCTATAGCATCATACAACGTGAAACATCCCATCACACTGACAACAAACCATCATGCAGTCAAATGCATAATTCGAGATATGCATTTGCTCTATAACCATCCAGGAGTTAGCTTATTCACCAGCATCGTACATGCAGATTCTGGATAGTCAGAGTTAAGGTGCTGTCTAACATGACAGTAAAAAAATGCATCAACTGTAACACAATAACACAGAATGCATAAATGCAATTACAAGCAGAGCGAGTTCAATACGTTCATCACTTCCATAAGGTTGGCGTAGATTATTGCAGTCCATTCAAAATACATAGGAGGAGACGTTATACAAAAGTATATGTTTGTATATTTGTATGTCTGAGCACAAAGCGGTACACACAGAGATGGTGGGCAATCTAACGACTGACAGCTTCCTTTGAGCCCTTTCGCGATTCACAGCACGAAGAGGGAGCTGTTATACAATTTATAGCGACAACGGGACAAACTTTGTGATTGGGTGAGCTATACAGGTTCCTAGAAACGAAAAAATCTGAAATAGCTGCATTGTTGCTCCCAAATAAAATAAATTGAAAGTTCATATCACCAGGAGCACCACATATGTGTGGAATATGGGAGGCAGCTGTGAAACAGGCTTAAATACGTTTAGGAATGGTGGTTGAAGAGACTATACTAACGATGGAAGTATTTTCCACACTTTTGACAAAGAACGAGGCTATATTATACTCAAGACCATTAGCTGCATCTCAGGACGAAGATATTGATTGTTTAACACCGATGCATTTCTTGATTGGTCGTACATAAGCTGACAGAGCGGAAGAGCATGTAACAGAACGGAATGTTTTATTATTGGCTAGATGGCGATTGGTGAAACAGATGCAGCAACATTTTCGGAGTCGTTGGCTTGGTATTCCTACAAAAAAGACAGAAATGGACCGTAGAAAGTAACAATGTTGCAGCTTGTGATATAGTGTTGATTGCTGAGAAGGATTTACCATCAACCTGTTGGAGCATGTGCAAGGTGATCCACACCAATGCAGTCCATGATGGCAAGGTATGCATCGTGGATACACGCATGGCAAACACAAATAGGATCATACAGCCCCCGATACATAAATTATGTAAATTGCCAGTGCACTTAAATGAATCAGTCGATTCATACCCGGAAGAATGTTAACATTGGATATTAAAATTCCTCTTATTGTTCACTTATCAATGTAATATATTATTTTTGAATAAACCGATGTAGTATTTTTGTGTGTAATCTATTTGGAAAAGGACAAAATTGAACTGCTCGTTAGCATAAACTAGAGTCAGTGTTATGATTATTACGTTTCAATTAAATTAAAAATTAGATTCTCTAATTGCAGATACACATGTGTGCAAAGTTTGAATAAAATTGGGGTTTAGGAAGTGTATTAAAAATTGATTAAAATATTTGGTGACAAGCACACACATTTTAAAATGCAATAAAGCTTAGCAGAGAAATGAAATTCTTTCATAACCTCAGTCAATATACAACACACCTGTAATGTAAATGTAATTAACTAAAAATGTACGTGCTGTGTTTCGTGTGACTCGCAGATAAGAGCTATAAACCCTTCCTAATGTAACCTTGATTTTCTTAACTCGCATTTCGATGCGTTTCGTATCGCATTCTACGACCATTCACTCGTATTGGGGAGCAGGACGACGAAACATAATCCAAAAGAAGCTTACATCGCAAGGCAAAATCCAAACATTTATTCGTTGTTGTCCATCCATCCATCCAGCCATCCATATTCGGATCAGGTTCGATCTGATAACGCGTATTTTCGAGCGATTATTTTTCTGAATTCGTTGAAATTATTAGCGATCTGACGGTGTGATAAGGGACTCGGCTGATGTTGCTATGAAGTCCGGCCTATTAAGGCAGCAAAGTACATTGGCGAGTGACGGACGACCTTCTTCGTTTCTTGTCAAATGCAATGACGATTGTGACAATTGTGTGCGCACAGTGGTGCACGTTCCTGGGCAGGGTGCTGGAACGGTGTCACAAGTCGTCTGAAACGCGCCAACCCAATGCGATACACCATGTCAGAGCAACTCTCTGATCACTGCAGCATTATCAGCAGCATTGCGGATTAAACGTGATAGTCATATCCTTTCACGTGTGTGTTTCACTTTTGCCAATTTCTTTGGCTCATTCATTCGCTGTCGAGTGCCAATTATCAATTTTGTGAATGAGCGCGAGGAGCTTCAATGGTTGTTGATTTCGAACAATTCGAATTCTTAGCTTATTTTGTGTTCATCGCTTGTACTTATACTTTTTGTCTACTAGGTATACAAGTAAGTTCGGTTAGGTTAGATTAAGGTGGCTGTCAGTTAAATCGACACACTTAGACCAGTAATGGTCCATAGTTATACCAAACGGATTAGGAAAAATCCCCTCCACCTACTCGATGAACCAATTAGAGCTTCGTATGAAGCGTAAGAGACTACCAATGTCAATGATGATGAGATTATTAGTGTCGTTGTAAAAGAAAGCTCCCATATGGAGTTTACGTTTTTGGGAGAGGGGAGGAAGTGGAGACCATCGTCCATATTCTCTGTACTTGTCCACCCCTCTCCCAAAAAAGGTAAACGACACTAATGATCTCATCAACATTGACATTGGTAGTCTCCTATGCTTCATACAAAGCTCTAATTTGTTCATCGAGTAGGTGGAAGAAATTTTTTTAACCATACAACTTTATATACAATATTACTGAGCCTAAATATATATCATAAGCCATAAGCAGAATAGGGGGAATTACACAGAGTGCTCTAGAATTACAGGTGGCCGTAACTATCTCCGACTGGTGGAAGTGCAATTAAACCTCCACGTGGTGGCCGTCGGTAATTTTCCTCCAATGCAGGAAAAGCGGATTGATCGGGCTAGTCCCTTCAAAGTAAAGTTGGCGCGAGGCCAATAACGTCGCCCGTAAAAAATTATTATTACGGAACCCAAAATCAGCCTCGGATACACTGATGAACGACGACGACCATGGCAACGAAAACGGCACAGCAGCTGGTCTGGCCTGTCTAAATATAAAGCTGACATAACAACATAACAGGTGGGGTTTCTAGTCAGCAAAAGAACGAAACCCACCGTTATCGGCTTTAAAGCAATCAATGAACTGATATGCAACCTTCGCGTGAGGGGCAAATTTTAAAACATAAGCATAAACATAAACATAAACATTTTGAGGGGCCTCAAAATTTAATAGAAAGTGTTGTCTCCGGAAATACACATGTGTGCAAAATTTCAATAAAATCGGGCCATGGGAAGTGGGTTAAAAATTGATCGCAAGAATCCACGACAGACGACCGACGACCGACGACCCACGGGCAAGTGAAGTTAATATAGAGAATTTAAAAAAAGAAGAATTCTTTAAATCAGTCGAAGGGAACTCCATGTCTGCCCTCAGTATGATGTAAAAATCATTCAGGGGGTGCTATGAATGCTAAAATAGGTAGGGAGCCAGTATTCAGGCAGTACATTGGCACCCATAGCTTAACAATTCCGTAATTAAAATAGTGGAGCGCGAATTTAAAGTAGTCCAATCCTTTAACTATCTCGAGTCAACTGTAGCAGCCGATAACAGCCTGGAACTAGAAATACGCGCACGGTTGCTTAAAGCCAACAAAGCCTACTATAGTCTGTCAAGACTCTTCAAATCCAGGAATTGGACCATAACATCCAAGCTGCTGGTATATTAGACAATGATCATACCAGTACCTGCGTATGGATCCGAGACTTGGGTGCTTAGCAAAACGCATTCTGACCTCTTAGCCGCGTTCGAGAGAAAAGTCTTACGGAGAATTGTTGGCCCCGTATGTGAGGGGAAGGACGATTCCGGAAACTCTATAATGATGAGATCTACGAACGTTACTGCGATGTCGACATCGTGAAGAGAATTAAGCTCGGTAGGCTCCGGTGGTCAGGACACCTAGCTCCCATGAGCGAAGAGGATCCTGTTCGGAAAGTCCTTTGCGGTAGGATTTATAGAACACGACAGCGAGGCCGGCCAAGCCTAGACTGGAAGGATGGCGTAGACCAGGACGCTCAGAGTTTAGGGATGCCAAACTGGATCACATCGGGACCGGTGGAGAGACTTTTTGCGGGATGCCAGGACAGGAACCCGGTTGTAGAGCAAAAGAGCGTTTTTCCAATTTTTTATTCCTTCCTTCGAAATAATAGGTTTTCTCAAGGCTGGTTTTTTAAGGAGTATAGACGTCAAAATAATTTGTTGTTATTGATCTCATTGGAATCATGTTGATATGGGGCGATCTTTCTGTCAATATTGAAAAAGATGCTCTTAATAATAAGTGACACAAAACGCTTTGGATCGCGCACTTTGCCTCTAAAAATATTGGCTCAAATTCGCGTTCCGGATTCCTGATGATAAATAATTTCTTTCATATTTCAGGGACATTGAATGTTTGCAGAGAAAATTGATATAAAAAACAAAAAATTACAGAACAGGCAGTCATCCACAACATATTCGAAGGAATAATTTGTACAAACGCAGCCTGACTGTTGCGCCCATAATTGCCATATTATTTGTTCCGGACAAATTTGATTAATTTAGTTATTTACTCACACAGCCACAACGAACTGTTAAAAGTTAATTAAGTCATCAGCGCGCGCATTACGATGGCCAACGAAATTTAAAGCGGGCTTCTTCTTTGTTGCAGAAACGGGTATCGGTACGGTAAACTGGATGTGTGCTTTGCCATTGCCGCTTGCACTAATTCCGTTTACAAAAACTGTGTTATAACGTAAAATATTTTCCGTCATCACTGCGGGAAATTTCTCTTGTTGTTCTTGTCGTTCGACCTTCCAGGCCATACCCGCCAAAGCTGACAGACGACCCATTATGACAGATGGTTCTTCAGATAGCTTGACATTAGCAAGCAATTTATATGCAAATGAATCGTTGCGTTATGATTGATGGCATCATTTGATAAAGCAAAGCATCGCAGTATCGGCAATAAAAGCAGGCGACTCCGACTCCGACTTTGCGGACCCATATGCAATATGCTGTTGTGGTAGATGTGTTGTTTGGTCTCACATTCACATCCAGGTTGATGGCAATTGCTGAGATCAGGCACTCGCACTAAAGCTAGTTTGTATATGGATATTTTGAGCCCCAAGGCTTTGTTCGGTATTGGTGGTGGTTGTGGTGGTGGTGTTGGTGGTGATGGTGATGGCTCTGCAAATACAAACAACGAAGCGCACCTCGGTAAAATTCACCAACATCCATGCAACTCTACTTCCGAGCGACTCCTCTTCGCTGCTATTGTACTAGATAGAGAGTGGCGGTAGCAAGTTGTCTCGACGGATCGAGGCAAGAGTCGTTAATAGGCAATTAAAGGTTAAAAATATATGTACCGAACATACATACACACACACTGATGATCAACACGCTACGATTATTTTAATAATACTTGCGGCACACACCTCCGCTTGCTCGCCGCGTATATCGGTTACAAGTCGCATTACGTTCATGGTAATTGCATGTCATGTTCGGCATAATCGCTCGTCCTTACAGCGTTGATGGATTTCTCAGCTAATAACATTATTATTAGGCCTGCATTAAACGCAATGGCAGCTAATAGCCTCTCGGAAGGTTTATTTTCTTTTCTGTGTATAAGCTCTGCGTAGCTGCATTGTCACCCTGAGGCGCGCGATTTTATTTATCCACAATGCAACACATTGTTATTTTGACATCTCTTTCATAAATGCAATGCCACATATCAGCATATCCGATAAAGATAAGAGCTTCTTTTAATAATTTTCCATTTTCCACGTAATAAATTCATTTCTTAATCAATGCACAACACCAGCGTGAAATGGTCATTGGCATTTGTTAACTAAAGAAGATTTATTTCTGACAGTAAAAGCCAAATAGATATAGATTTGAATGTATAGATACGAATTTGTATAGATACCCGTATCTAATCACTTTGTTTCTGTCAAAGACCAGAAAAACAACTGTTAACTCTTAATTCAATCATAATCAATTTGTGAAATGATGATGTATCGCTTAACACTGTCATCTTTTGTGTGGCGAACAAAAATTATTACACACGCGGATGAGAAGATATAAAATCGAATCGAACTCGGAATCGGAATCGGAATTTGAAAGCAAAAGATACACCAGCAAGTAAAAATGAATGCCCGTCATTAGCACACATCGGTGTAGCCATAAAGACCTCATCGATCATCCCCTCTTTAGCTGGAGAGTATAAACCCGGTAATGTGTAATGTGCGGTGCATCGCATGTGGCACCGCAGAAGCAGATAACCAGCTCGAGGAATGATATTCCAAAAATAATGCTTCGAGACCGTCTACACAGCTCGGATGCCTCCTTTCTGTGCGTTTTGGTATCTCGTAATAGAATTCTTATTAATTTCGGTCTTTGTTGGGTAACTCTTTCACTTTGAATTTCAACCTGATCCGTCGATGGATGAGTAGATGAGAGAACAACAATATTGTCAACCGCATCTTGTAAGCTGTAAGGTAAAAGCGAAGCGTCTTCACCTTCGTATAGTACACCGAGAGAGGCGGCTGATGGTTAAGAGGATTAACATCGGACCCCTTGCACCTGTCTTATGTGTTTCTTATTTGTTGTGCGATTACACGCATATGCACCATTTAAACGCAAGTGTCAAAGTGTACATTTGCAAATTAATTGGCTGAAAATGGCCGAAGCACTGTCGGTTGTCGTTAGGATACTTGAAAGTTAAGCAGAGGTGAGTTAGTGGCATTCCATGAAGATGTACCGGCGTACTATGTGTGAAAACGTTCATTAGGACAAGAAAGGCAAAATTGATTTCATCGGAAATCGTACAGAGAGTTCTCGAATATTGTAAGGAGTAAGGTATCACAGCCCGTAGGACATGAAAAGGACTCCAAAAGTGTGGCATACAATGGCATTACTCACATAATTTTGCAGCAGCGTAGAGATATGCAGAAATTTGTCCAGAATAATAGATGGAGGATAACATCATTATTACTATCCCAAGTAGCAATTTGTTTGCTATTAAGAAAGATTTTCTTATATCAGGCAAAATCAGAAGTTATTCAGAAAGTGTTAAGCAAAATTTTAGTTATGTCTGAATACTTTGCCTATATTGAAAATATAAGTTCTGATTTTGCTTCAATTTTTGCTAAAATTCAGAATGTTTAAAAATATTAATTTATTCTGAAGGTTTTGCTTAATTTCAGCTCTGATTCAAAGCAAAATAGTTTTCTTAAATACATTGCGTTTCTAAGCAAATTATATTGCTCTGAATCAAAGCTGAAATTAAGCAAAACGTTCAGACTTATTTGAAATGTTCAAACATTCTGAAATCTAGCAAATCGAGTTGCAAAACCAGAGATAATTTTGCCAATATTTTTGCTATTTATATGCAGCGTTTTTAAGCAAACTATTTTGCTCTGATTCAGAGCTGAAATTAGGCAACACGTTCAGACTAAATAAAAATTTTCAAACACTCTGAATTTTAGCAAAAGCCAGTTGCAAAATCAGGGCATTTTTTGCCAATATTTTTGCCATTTTCAGCGTTTTTTAAGCAAACTATTTTGCTCTGATTCAGAGCTGAAATTAAGCAAAATGTGCGGATTAAATTAAAATTTAATTTAAATTAATTTAAAATTAAAAAACACTCTGAATTTTAGCAAAAGCTAGTTGCAAAATCGGAGCATTTTTTGCCAATAATTTTGCTATTTTTCAGCGTTTTTTAAGCAAACTCTTTTGCTCTGATTCAGAGCTGAAATTAGGCAACACGTTCAGACTAAATAAAAATTTTCAAACATTCTGGATTTTTCGCAAAAGCTAGTTGCAACATCAGAGCATTTTTTGCCAATATTTTTGCCATTTTCAGCGTTTTTTAAGCAAACTATTTTGCTCTGATTCAGAGCTGAAATTAAGCAAAATGTGCGGATTAAATTAAAATTTAATTTAAATTAATTTAAAATTAAAAAACACTCTGAATTTTAGCAAAAGCTAGTTGCAAAATCGGAGCATTTTTTGCCAATAATTTTGCTATTTTTCAGCGTTTTTTAAGCAAACTCTTTTGCTCTGATTCAGAGCTGAAATTAGGCAACACGTTCAGACTAAATAAAAATTTTCAAACATTCTGGATTTTTCGCAAAAGCTAGTTGCAACATCAGAGCATTTTTTGCCAATATTTTTGCTATTTTTCAGCGTTTTTTAAGCAAACTATTTTGCTCTGATTCAGAGCTGAAATTAGGCAACACGTTCAGACTAAATAAAACTTTTCAAACATTCTGAATTTTAGCAAAAGCTAGTTGCAACATCAGAGCATTTTTTGCCAATATTTTTGCTATTTTTCAGCGTTTTTTAAGCAAACTATTTTGCTCTGATTCAGAGCTGAAATTAGGCAACACGTTCAGACTAAATAAAAATTTTCAAACATTCTGAATTTTAGCAAAAGCTAGTTGCAACATCAGAGCATTTTTTGCCAATATTTTTGCTATTTTTCAGCGTTTTTTAAGCAAACTATTTTGCTCTGATTCAGAGCTGAAATTAGGCAACACGTTCAGACTAAATAAAATTTTCAAACATTCTGAATTTTAGCAAAAGCTAGTTGCAAAATCAGAGCATTTTTTGCCAATATCTTTGCAAATAGCAAATAGAACACAAAAATTGATTTGGGTTTGTTTGCATTTTTTTACAGGTTTGTTTTAAAATATATTTACAAAATATGTTAATTTTCGCAACATAAACAATATCAAGCCACGTGCCAAGCAAAAACCCGGTTGTTGGTGGTAATAAAAAAGGTATAAATCTGCCGAAATATATATTTAGATCTTTTTTTTGGGAAATGGAACAGCCAAACGGGCAATCGGTGACAGATTTTCATGTCAAATAAAAAAAAAACAAAACAGGTAAATGTAAAAACAAATCGTTTTTCTGGTACAAATGTCTATGTATACACCGACACTCGCGCCACACGTTTCAGACTCGCACAAAACTTTAACTCTATAGTTGGATAAAAATGACTTCAGAGAAGTCGAAAAAACTACTATTGCACGAATCACACGTGCCAGAGGAGACTGATTACATGTGCTCACACGCGGAACCTAACTAGCTACTCACAAAATTTCAACTCTCTGGCATTTGTGGAAGTTTGTTAAAAAAGTCCATAAAAAGTTGAGAAAATCTCTTTTTCACATATTTTATTTTTATAATGTACACACGCTAAAGGGTTTTGCACCCTTATAATGCTTAGCACAGCGTGGGCGTTAGGAAATTAGGGAGAGGAAATGATGAGATGTCTATGCACGCGTGTCTTAAACGACTGCAGATCATACAAAAGTGGAAACACATAATCAGGCAATTCATTCCACATAACTATCGTGCGGTTAAAGTAGGAATCTCTGAGTTGGTTAGTACGCCTGAAAATAGGCTTAATGGTGGACCCGTGAGCTCGAGTTGAGGCACGGGTATTACGGATGGGTTGGAGAATGGGCGGGTTGCATTTGGATATTTATTTGGAACACCGCTTGTGGAAAAAGCAATACAACAGTGACGGCAGGAAAGATTCCATTGTCCCAGACAATACAGTTGTATTCAAGTTTAGGGCGAATATACGCCTTGTAAATAGTAGCCAGATCTGAAGGAGTGAAGTACATCTTGCTGGCATCTCGCAGCTTTTATGGCGATTGCAAATATGTGGTCATTCCAACATTCAGAAAGGTAGTTACTAGTCCATTCGAGCAGGGTGTTATTAATTCCATAAGCATTCATTTTCGACAAAACTTTACAACTTTACTTTCACCAAATTTATGAATAGACTGGTTCCACCTTTCAGATAGATAAGTCATCAGGTCACCTGTAGAACGCTGCCTACGAAAACCATACTGCTGGTCACTAAGGATTTCACGATATTCACATATAATGATGAAATTATAATATTAACCCATAGTAATCAAGAAATTATTAATTATTATTATTATTAGCATTTACGCTATTTTTACGTGGAACATAAAACAACATTGAATTTTTTTTCGCATGTGTCCAAATAGTATAACTAGTTTAATTTACAACTAGCTATCTCATTGTTTCTTATTCTTTAGTTTTGTTAAGTAGCAGCCATCTTGAAATTGAAATAATCAAATCAGTATCTCATTATCCATATTTGTATGGAAGCCCCCCGAACAAAATTCTGAAAAATTCATAAAAACTTGAAATTTGTAGATTTTTGGATTATAAAAAATTGGAATCTTGAAAATTGCAAAACGGAGTAGTTTGGTCCAAAATACCACATAGAAATAGCGAAAATATTGGGAAAATTAGTTCTGTTCTTGCAACTCGCTATGCAAAAACTCAGAATGTCTGAAAACTTAATTTAACCTATTTTTGCTTTATTTCAGCTCTGATTCAGAGCAAAGTAGTTTACTCAAAAACGCTGCATTTAAATAGCAAAAAAATTAGCAAATCAGCTCTGTTTTTGCAACTCGCTCTACTGAAATGCAGAATGTTTGAAATTTTTAAATTAGTCTGAACGTTTTTCTTAATTTCAGCTCTGAATCAGAGCAAAATAGTTTGCTTAAAAAACGCTGAAAAATAGCAAAAATATTGGCAAAAAATGCTCTGATTTTGCAACTAGCTTTTGCTAAAATTCAGAATGTTTGAAAATTTTAATTTAGTCTGAACGTTTTGCTTAATTTCAGCTCTGCTTCAGAGCAAAACTGTTTTGGGCAGCAAGAATTCCTAATAATTAATATATACCGATTTTAGCATTGGTTGTATACACAGTACTTAGGTCAGATGGTTAAGGAGTCGCTTCATATGCAGAAGATGATGGTTCAAATCCCGTATCAGGTAACTTTTCAAATACTATTGAATTATTCATGAATAAAAAAGTAGCAATGAATTTAAATTCCAGAAAACCGAATGAATTTGTGCGGGAGATAGAAAAAATTGTAATGTAAAATAGTGAAGAGGAAAGGAAGGGTGGAAATAACATAAAACATAACCAACAATAATAACAAACATCATGTGTATACTACGGAAAGAAAGAGCGTTGACATTTTAATTGACTGGACCTGTAAAATCTAAGATTTTGGCCAAATGAACGAAATTACCATTATTAGTTTGTTATTGCTGGAGATTGCACCTAAAAGATATATGATGCAAACTAAGGAACTATTAAACTGAACTTCAAATTAAATTTCGCAGTCCAGTTTTCGTCCAGAGCGAAATGCAACAATGCGGTGGTATAACAGAGCAATATAATGTTATATTTAGATAATGGATGAACTATAATGGTCTGCAGTGAGCTTATCTCACGACAAAACTAAACGCTTAGCTAATTTCTCTCATTCGTTAATTTACCCATAATGTACTTTCGCAACTACATGCATTTCACACAATTTCCCTCGCTGAATGTCTCACTTCACTCACACCTTGCTTAATCTCACGTAATTTAACGAACACTTGACGAAACCGACCAAAAGCACATTATGGGCAAAGCCTACGAATTGCAAATAATGAGTCGATCACATCAGCTAAATTAATCCAACTCAAGTCCATTATAGTTAGCACCTAAGACAAACATATGTTAAACTCGAAATTGATCAAAAAGATCAATATGTGGCACACAAATACATATGTCAAAACAAACACATTGAAGACATTGGTCACAGATTCATCATTCTGATCATTTCGAATTCAACATTAAGCTGTGCAAGTCCTACAAACTTGTCTGGCATCTCTCAGACAGATAAATTAAGGAGCTTGCTGAGCTTTAAATGAATAAATTCTCTCTTGGCCAAAATACAAATCGCAATGGAAATGTGCTTGCTTTGGTTAGTAGCTATCTTTCTTACCGTTCGGTCCAGTCCGTACGAGTATTAGACGGGTTTAAATCAAAAGATAGCCCAGACCTGGTTTTTTTGTCAGTTTTAACAAGAAAAGTAACGGGTTTTTTAAATAACATACAATCAGACATAAGACAACAGTCGTTTTTACTATCGTCTCAAGTCAGTAATATCCTGTTGTTTCCTTTTTTATTACTGATACTGGTGTGTCTGTTATATACTTCATGTTAACGTTGGATTGTTAACAAAACAATGAAAAACCACTTAAGACTGTGTCGCATAAGAACTATTTTAGTCCGTCTCAACAATGACAGCTAAAAAATAAAAGGATATAGAGCAGAATATAATTAAGAAGACGCATAAAGTAGCCGAGGCTTTTAGGGAATACAATGTTATAATGTGGGCGCTGTGGCTCATTGGTTGGTGCATGGCTTCTGAGCACTAGTTTCGAGGTTCGATTCACAGAAAACACCAAAATTATTTTTCACCGTCCCACCTGTCGCGGAAAGCTTCTCAATTCGTCGTTCAGATACGACATTAAAATGTTGGTCCCTTCCATTTGTGTGCAAAAATATATATGAACAACACAAATGGTCGCGAGAAGCTGGACTGCAACGGTCTGTCGCGCCGAATATTATTATTATTGTTATTATTATTAATATCTACAAGGCGTTTATTCGCCTCAAACTTGAGTACAATTGTCATATCTGGTCGGCTGCGCCTAAGACTACCCTGGATCTGCTGGACAAACTACAAAACCGAGCGTTAAAACTTATGGGTGATAAAAACATTGCAAAGTCAATTGATTCGCTTGATCACCGCAAGAAAGTTTCCTGCTTGTCACTGTTTTATCGTTACCACCACCAGCGGTGCTCAAGAGAGATGATAGCCAGTTGCATGCCGCCTTTCCTTGAATCCAACCGCAATACTCGTGGCGCTCTAAGTGCACATCAGATCAGCACACCCTCCAACCCATTTCCAGAAAAACAGTTAAATTCAGAGATTCATTATTCAGCCGTACAACACGTGTGTGGAATGCTTTACCAAGCTCTGCTTTTCCACGTCGCTACGTTCCACAGGCATTCAAAACACAAGCTCATACACTGTTTTTACTTCTAAAATTCGGGGCTAACATTGATGCTTTAGATAAATTGTAAAGACGAAAAGTTGCGTTCCTTTTATCATCTAAACCCTACTAGTATGTAGTGCTTGGGAAGGCATAATGGAAGACAGCTATTAGAAGTAACGTAACTTTTAGATGTCAAAATAATATTGCTATCTTTCATTAAACATGACAAAAGGCTTACAAATATTTGACAACACATAATTGAACTTGTTATAGTTCAAATGTAGTTACATTTTACTTTAATATCTACTAGTAACGATCCGTAATAGAATGAAATTCCGGTACTTCACTGTACTAGTCAATGAACGCATTAATTGAATAATACCATATCCATTTGTTTTATGGTGGTTGTTTCTTTTCTTTCTTACCACTCATTTGATTGCTGTTTCAGCTTTAAGAAAAATAATGTAATTCTTCGTTAAGTTTAAACGCATGAACCTGTCATTACCTACTCTCCGCAGTGTGGCTTTAGAACGAATAAATTTTTAAGTTGTTTCCGGTAAAATAAATTGTATATGCTGTATTCCTTTTTGAATTTACAATTTCTAAAAAGTAGTTAAGAGCAGATCATAAAAGGAATGTCACTGATTGCAGAAGACAAAAGATCATTGATATATATCAAGAAGAGCGTAGGCGACAAGAGTTACCTTTGTGGCACGCCAGTAGCAGTAAGATATACCGTACAACTTTTATTTTACGGCTCCATAAAGAATCCCCACTTCGCTTTATTTGGGTGAATTTCTGGGGGAGGGTGACCGATATTAGTGTCGATTTTATGGTTTTCGGGGTCACTGAGTTGAATGGTGATGGTGAGAAAGCTTTAGGGCGATGGGGTCGATGACTGAGGGGGGGGGGGGGTGACCGATATTAGTGTCGATTCTATGGTTTCCGGGGTCGCTGAGTGGAATGATGGCGGTAAGACAGCTCTAGGGGGATGGGTTGATAACTGAGGGGGATGACCGATATTAGTTTCGATTTTATGGTTTTCGTGGTCGCAGAGTTGAATGGTGACGGTAAGATAGCTCTAGCGGGATGGGATCGATAACGGAGAGGAGAGGGTGACCGATATTAGTGTCGATTTAAGAATCTTTAAAAAATCCCGTCGTTGGAAAAGTTTTAGACATTCCTGAAATAAATAAATTTAACACGGCAACGCTGGTGCTAAATGTGCACCTTAAACAGTTCATTTTCCTGGTTGTAAAATAAAATTGGAATGTGCACTGTTGTGAAAATTTTTATGTTTCCATATTTTGAATTTATTTAGTGATAAATGTGTATAGGTTTTTGCATTATTAGTATTTATTGTTTTACCCATAAAATATGAAATTGTTTCGCAATTTATAAATTAAAAGCGCAATTAGATTAGGGGATACAATATACAAATAAATGCTTGTTTTGTACAGCAAATTTTAGATTTCGGTTGGAATAGGCGTGGTACCTATAAAGAGCAGAATACTTACATTTTGTTTGTTAATAGTACATAATATGATTTAAAAACTTACTATTTTTGTTATCCAGTTAACTTTATAAAAAGTTTGTTTCCCCTCGATTCCCAGGGAAACCTTAGTGCGGTGAATTCACTTAGTGCACCCATTTCACATTTACGTAGCACGATTTTTAAAAGGAAAATTTCCGAAAAATCGTGTATAAAAAATAATAAATAAATAATAACAACAATACCTTTATTATATTCTCTATACTAACTTCGCGTGCCCGTGGCTGGCTGGCTGGCGGAATCCATCCTGTGAATTATTATTATCCCACTTCCTAAAGTCCGATTTTATTCAAACTCTGCACACATGTGTATTTCCGATGACAACACTTTTTATTAAAACTTGAGAGTGATCGGGCAGCGGGTTTGGGATCTTTCATACAATGGTTTTTAGCCGTATAGCGGCATCAGACTGGGGTTTTTTGTTGTTTGGTTGCAGTGCTTCGCATGTTTTTTTAAAAACTTTTATTTAACTTGACTTGACTCCTTTTTGTCTGAGTTTTCGAGTACTGAGGTAGTCCTTTTTAACCACCTTCCACACGAGAGCTGAAATTTTGTCAGTTTCTAGTCCAAAATAGCTTTTTTTTATATTCCGCGTATGTCGCATGTGATGGGTTGACATTTTTGTTCAATTTATTTGAGGTCCATTTTTAACCACGTTTTACACGACCTAGAGAGCTGAAAGTTTGTGAAGTCCAAAATAGCATTTTTGATATTCCGTTTGTGACGTGTGTCGTGTTTCGCATTTGGTGCGTGTGATGGTTGGAAATGCCGCCATTTTGTCATTTTTTGAGGTCCTTTTTAGCCACCTTTCGCACGACCTAGAAGGCTGAATTTTTGTAAGCAGGGGCCAATTTTGATATTCCACGTGTGGCGCGTGTGTTACGTGGAAAAAAGAAAATACTTTGAAATAGGGTCCCGACCTCAAAATCAGATATTTTGGCGACCAATTAATAAAGGAATGTGTGGCGTGTGTCGATGTATACGTCAAAGCTTGTACCCGGAAAACGATGCTTTTTAAATTCTCTATATAAACTTCTAGTGCCCGTGCCGTGCCGTGGATTTTTAACCCACTTTCCAAAGCCCGAGACAAAACCTTCTATTAAAATTTGGGGCCCTGAGGCCTCAGGGGTGCCCATATAAAATTTTTAAAAATTAACCCGATTTTCTTTAAATTTTATACACTAATGTATCTCCGATGGACAACACTTTTTGTAAACATTTTGGAGACCCCGGATCACAGGGTCATGGGGCCCCAACAAATTTTTAAAAAAAATTAATCCGATTTTCTTCAAATTTTATAGTCCGATGGACAACACTTTTTGTAATCATTTTTGAGTGATCGGGATAGGGGGCTCCCAAAAAATTTTGCACATTGTGTATCCCAAATTAGAAAATTTACACGAAAAATTTTAATATTTATGGGTTGTTTTATTTGGGCACTCGTTTGTGTTGGACGTTTCTAAAGCATTTCAAATCTAAGTGCCTGCGCTTCGACTATAGTTTTTGACAACAACAACATTGTGTGTATTCAGTGTTACGAATTTATTTAAAAGTTCAATAGTCTTTTAATTAGTGTATTCGCTTGCCATCAACAAAATAGGGGAATGACATGTTGTAGTAGTAGGTATGTGACCATATACATGTGTCGTGTCTTTTTTAGACAAGGCACGACCGGACTCGGTTACAGAGCCAAGTGTGATAATGAGTTTGTAATAAACAAACAAAATTTTAATTATTCCAATAACGATGGCAAGTCACAACTATTCCTTTCTATGCAGCCATACACTACTTGAACATTGAACTTGAACCTAACAACCGCACTTATTGATTGATTGCTTTTTCCACTTTTTTGGCAAAACATTATAATGAACACACTACTTGGGAACATTGCTAAATTTTTTTGTCGGAATAAACTGTTCATTTGCATTTGTAATATGTAAATTGTTACGAAATTTAGGATTATTATAAATAGTAATGGATTTTTCAAATAAAAACACTACACTACACTAAATATTCATAAATTACGACTTTAATTAACGAACAGAAAAAGTTCGCAAATTTACACTGGTGATTACTTGTTATTCATTTATTCACTTAGGCGGTAGCTCTATATACTTTTCAACTTTTCAAGTAGTCGTCTTTACTTCTAAATATTAACTTAACTTACTGCGAGAAGTTGCTGTATTTATACTATTTCCATTTCTGTTCCATTTGAACCACCTGGCAATACTGGTAAATGCTTAAACAAAACTCACCGTATAACTTTTATATATGCAAGTACAACATATATGGTACAAGTATTAAAATATAACTTTTTTATACAGGCACATAGAAGTACACATTACATATATGTTACAAGAGCCAAATATATGTTTTATACAAGGTGTCCCAGAATTCTTGGTTCAAATGAAGCAGGGAGGTCATTTCCAACCAAAATAGCCAAATGAAGTTTTATCGATTTGTTGATGGTTCAAAAGTTATTGTACGTTGACTAGATTTTTGACCAGTACAGAATAATTTAAACTTACAGGCGGTTACATTTCAAGCCCAATTCCAATTCAGTGCGTATTTTTAGTATGCAGTATGTACATTGGGATCTATCTTAGGATTCGAATTCCATCATCTACAAACTACTTTTCGTAACAAAATAAATTAGGAGTCCTCCCTTGGCAATAAGTCTCTATATAAAATAAAAAAAAAAAAAAAAAAAAACGTGTGTTGACGTTTCATTGCCGTTTAACAGGTTAAGATAATAAACCAATAGCGAAATAGACCAAAATATACCAAACAGATTTAAACTTGAGAAGTAGTAAACAATATGAATATGGTTTAAATTTTATGGTTTGAAATCGCGTGGTTTATTCTGGTTTATTTTTTTAAATTCCCTATTTTAACTTCGCTTGTCAGTGGCACGTCCGTTTGTCGGTCAGTCGGTCGGTCTGTTTGTCGTGTAATCTTGCGATCAATTTTTAACCCACTTACAAAAGCCCGATTTTATTGAAATTTTGCACACATGTGTATTTCCGGACACAACACTTTCTATTAAAATTTGGGGCCGAGAGGTACCCATATAAAAAATTTAAAATTGAACCCGATTTTCTTTAAACTTTAAATACATGTGTATCGCCGTTAGACAACCAGGGCCTTAGGGTCATGAGCCCCAACAAATTTAAAAAAAATTAACCCAATTTTCTTCAAAATTTATACACATGTGTATCTCCGATGGACAAAACTTGTTGTAAAATTTTTTGAGGCCCGAGGGTAGCCCATATAAATTTTTTAAAAATTAGCCCGATTTTCTTCAAATTTTAAACATATGTGTATCTCCGATGACAACACTTACTATTGAAATTTGGTGGTGATCGGGCCCCAAAGTCAGGGCTCCTATACAATTTTTTTACTCATGTGTATCTCCGGTGACAACAGTTTTTGAAAAAAGGAAAGTGAAGGGGCTCTAATATTAATTTTTTTCGAAATTAACCCGGTTCAAACTTTGCACATGCGAAGTATCCATATCATTGGTCAGAATACTAGACACACAGACTCCTCTAAAGACGTGATCTGCGAAGTATCCTAATCACTGACCAGAATACTGGACGCACAGACTCCTCTGAACGTGAGTATCTCCTATTAGAGAATTTACATGATTTGGAGCCAAATCGGCCGCATTAGGACAAGGAAAAGGTGCTTTTCCACCAAGACGGTCAGACAAGTCCGCAATCGCAATAGCAAAACTACATGAATTGAGCTATGAATTTGTTTCTCATCCACCTTATTTTCCAGACTTGGCCCCCTCCGACTATTTTCTAATTCCAAGCTTACAAAAATAGCTCGGTGATAAGAGATTTGGGTCGAATGAGAAAGCCATCACTGAAACAGGAGTATTTTGAGAGCTTTCAGAAATCGTTACATTCGGAGGGTATCGAAAAATTGGAATATCGTTGGACAAAGTGTATTAATGTAAAAAGAAATTTTTTTGAGAAATAAATTGAATTTTGCCAAAAAAGTTTTTTCTTTACTAGGTCGTTTAATTTCCAGACCGCCCTTGTAAGTCAATTGTTATTTGTTTAATCCTTATCCTTACAAATATTATAAATATTTAAGTAACTCTGCCCCTCTGTTACCTTTTCCCGGATAAACGGTTGGACCGATTTGGCTCATTTTTTGCAGGAAAAACTTGGAAAATTCGGGAAAAACTGAAAAAATTCCGTTTTCCATGGGATTCAAATTTTAAGAGTGCCACAATAGTTTAAAGCTTCTTACCTAGTCCAACAAATAACTCACTTTCAACGAGCATATTTAAAAAAATCGTTAAGCCCGGCTTTACCCGGGACCGGCCGACTCCATCACCAAGGCATCGTTTAGACCCACAAAAATCTTCAAGAAATTAACCAAGGAATCACCCCTTTAAGTATTTGCCACCTTAACGGATACACATCTGTATATATAGTAGTCAGTTTGGTTGGGTTTGGGTCAGTAGGGTGTGAGGGGCAGCCAGACAACGCCAGTTATTTTTGCTTTTTGTGGGTCTAAACGATGCCTTGGTGATGGAGTCGGCCGGCCCCGGGTAAAGCCGGGTTTAACAACTACATTTTTTTAAATATGCTCGTTGAAAGTGAGTTATTTGTTGGAAAGGACTAGGTAAGTATTGGAAGCTTTAAACTATTTTGGCACTCTCAAAATTTGACATTTGGTGAAGATTTCTAGTTAACCAAGAAGCAACATTCACGTAAATTGTGCAAAACTTTAAATAATTTCAAGGGAATTTCCACTCCCTACATTCATGACAATTGCAGTTCTCTTAAATTATACGTGGCAACTTACATTATTTTCTGTAATTATGGTGGGAGCCATATTCCATTTCATTTTATATCAAAGAGATGACGGGAAAAATTTGCAGAGAGCAGAACAAGAAAAACTAATTTCTGCTTTCCAAATTTGTGCCAGTGGCTCTCTGCCTGACACAAGTTTTCTGTGGTATTCATACGATACGGCTCTCATTGATTTTCCTTTCACTATGCTGTCACTGTCACTGTGTTCTTTTGTTGTTTTATGGAGTAGTGTTTAGTGTGGTCTTTCTTCATAGTCGAAAGTCGACTCGTCGTCGCTCGTCGAATTGGCGCATTGTCGAGGTCAAAGCGGACAAAAACCAAGCAAATAGCAAGGCAAAAAAAATTGCAATTTTTTTACGATTTTCTGTTTTTTTTCTGAATTACAATTCGAGATTAATTAATAAGTTCTAAAATAGTAATGCATTAAAAACAATATTTACACACACAATAACTCAATAATTATAATCGAAAGGTTAGCAATCAGTTCACTTTTTTTGTTTTGTTTAAAATTCACAAATTCAAAAAAAGGTGGTATAATTGCTGCTGGAAAGCATTTTTTGTTGAATAAACAGCAATTTTTGTCTTCTACATAAAAAGTGGTGTAGTTGTTGTTGTTGGTGTTCAGCGCGTGGTTTTTGATTTATTAGCAAAAGCCTGAAAACTACGGGTGAGTGTTGTTGCTTGTTGCTAAACCTATGTTTTTCTTCCCGTGTTGTGCTGTGTATAGTTTTGATTTCTTCATCGTGGTTTCAGTTTGACGTTTCATTTGCAAACTGCATCCTGTTTATGGTTTGATTTTGTGTTGAAATTGCAAAGTTTTGTAATCGTCACTAACTATTCTAACCGTCGGCAATCAATGGGTAAGGGTTTTTCACACAGCAAGATGACAATCTACAAATGCCAATTTTGGGTTCGGTTTGTCGTTTCATTTGCAAAGCGTTCACTACTATAACCCTTGTTACTTTGATAGCTTAACCGTTGGTATTGCTTTTGGTACGGTTTGTGCAATTCGAAGGAGACTAGCTGCATTTTAATTGCCAAGGAATAAGGAATTCGAATGTCAAAACAGCCAAACAGCAGGTTTTCCAATTCCAAAGAAGGAATTCGACAGTGCAATTGTTGTTGTAATTCCTTATTCCTCGGCAAATAAAATTCGGCTTTTGTTGCCAAACGGTACAGGTACATTATTTCAATTTGTCAAAAAGCGCAAAAATATTCTTACAACAATGGTGCTCTCACAATAAAAAACTTGTAAGTCTTGAGTAACGAAATTTTGTGATTAGTTCTAATCTAACAAAACTCGCGTTCTGTAAACAGATTGGTCAAAAATAGCTAATAGCGTTATGTATACTATCTTTTTATATTTTTCCATTAGTTTTTTATATGTTTGTTTCGTGACTTCGGGAGTGTGTTCACTTGGTCTACATAGTTACAATATTATTACAACTGTCATTGCTAAAATGGCGTCGTAAACAACGATATTGTTTCAAGTGTCAAAGTGTCAACAAACATAAATATTGAAAAATTAATGAATATAAAATTTAAAAAAAAAAACTTTATTCTATGATGAAAGACATAAAAATAAATTTATTGATTTTTGCTACATTTAAAAATTATAAAATATCAATGATGGATATATGTTAAGAACGATGATTATATTAAATATTTCTTTGGTAGAGGAAGAAATTTAAAGGGCGTTTAACGGTACAAGGGGTTAGGGCTTTCGGGACACTTCCATTCTGAAGGCCGTTATTGAGCAGACCTCAAAAACAGCAATCTTGTTTGGTCTTCCAAAGTTTTGAGCTCTTTTTTAAAAATGCATTTTTCTAAGTGGTTTGATAGATGTTAACGGGGTTAAATGGTATCATAGAAAAGCTAATAAAAACACCCTCGATCTTATTTGGTATCCGAAAGCCCAGCCGCGTAAATGCTATAATGCACTTTGCAATAAAACACCTGTTTTTGTATGGTAAAAACTCAGTCATATGATATATCACTCAATTATACAAAAAACAACATGAATCTGGTACAACTTGATCAACCTTCCGTTTAAGCTGGCCCACGCCCATAAAAAAAGTACGACTGCGTAGAATTAATTTTCACCTTTCATTTGATTTTTCACTCAATTACGTTAAAAATACCTTAAAACCTTAACAGCACTTTCGATTTGCTGGTTACATTGCTGGTTACAGTGAAAGTTTGGTGTTCCATTTCTCTGGTTTTCGTCGAGAACGCTGTCAAAATGGAACACCAAACTTTCACTGTACCCAGCAAATCGAAAGCGCTGTAAAACACATATTTGTCCAAAATTCTAATAAACAAAATTTTCAGCAGAATTAAATGAATCTCATCAAAAAACCCTTGTTGATTACATTCAAATATAGACATAACCACCACTTACTTCATTATATTAATTAATTAAATTGTGTACATACCTGTTTCACTATTAGCAAACATATTATTGCCTATTTATTCAAAACTATTTTAGCAAACTTAATTATAGCAAGATGAATGAAAATTTGTGTATTAACCTTGAATGCTTCAAATTTCAACATTAAAAAAATTTATTTATTCGGTTTTGGTAGAAATTATTGTCAAAAACTTAATCGTTGTCGTGGACAAGTTGTTCGAGAAAAAACACACCAAGAGCCTATAGAGAAGCAGCATGTAGAGAAGTGAACACACTAGTGCCGTATTAAAATGTTTAACCGGAAGTAATGCGTATGTACGTGAGATACACTTATCCACAACGTTCATAGGAAAACAACTACAACTTGTACATACTTTTGTTCTGTGGCAGATAATATTAACTTTCATTAATTTCAGTTGAATGTGAAAATGTGTGGTTAGAATGCCTCTCCATCGTTTGCTGGTTAACAAATCCTGACAGAAAGGCTTTCTTTTAAATATTCGGACAATTAATGCTATTTTTGGTGTCGGTAGTGTTGTCTTGAGAACCCAACAAGTTGTTATTGAGTTTCACAACCAGTAAACCGCACTAATGATGGCAGAAATTCTTCGTTTTGAACTCCATCCATTCCATCGGCAAGAGCATGGGGCAACTACTGTTGACGATTGCCTAGTGGTACTTCACCCTCAGTGATTAATATAAAAGTAAGCAATAAAGGTAGATCAACACACGAGAACAGCATGATATGCATTGACTGTTTTATGTTGTTTTATGCACCAGGTACAAATGACTGCTGCATTTTTATTCTTCCTGGTTACTGCTAGATATCGTAAGATTTCAAAAGGCAGGGCCTAGATATACTTAAGTTTTAAGTGGTTCTCCCTAAAACTGTAGACACCCAAAAAGTGTCAAATGCACTCATATACTTCTTGGTACATACTCACTAGCTTATGTGTAGTTACATTTTATTTTGACATGTAATAGTTAGGTTCAATTTATCAGCTACTCTTAAGGGCCAACTATAATGGACTTGAGTTGGATTAAGTTAGCTGATGTGAACGACTCATTTTGTGATTTTGGTCGGTTTCGTCTAATCTTCGTTAACTTACGTGGGAGTAAGCAAGGTGTCAATGAAGTTAGACATTCGTTGCGGAAATTTGACAACTGAGAGAATTTGCGTGAAAAGCAAGTAGTTGCTAAAGTTCATTATGGGTAAATTAAAGAATGAGAAAAATTCGCTAAACTTTTCGTTGTCGTTTTTGACGTAAGAATATGCCACTTCAGCTCATTATAGTTGGCCCTTTAATTGTGCTTGCAAGGTTTATTTATTTATTTTTTCTACAAAAACTCTGCTCTTTCTCTTACTGTCAGCTAATGTCTCTCTCTCTTGGCAATCTAGCTAAGTAAACGAAACCTTACCCGATGGTCATCGTTTGCCGACGGGTTGCAAAGTTCCAGCGTCTGTTACAAAACTTTGCAAATAAAACGCAAAATCATACCGTTCCCAGGGTATAGTTTGCATATAGAACGAACCAAAACCTCGAGACAGAATTATTAACTATACCCTGCAAATCGAAAGAGGCATATAAGATTATGTCTTCTTTACAATGTATAAGAAAATCTGCGAGGGAATCTATAATAACTTGATATAATTCAGTTTAAAAATCAATTTAATAAAAAAAAAAAAAAAAATAATTAACAACTAATTTGCAGAGATATGTAATGTGATAAGATATGATATGTGGCCTAATGCACACTCCATTGACGACTGTAACAGCAATGACAAACAATTGAAGCGCCGGAAAGAAAACTATTCTAAACTACTATTCTTTACTGCAATATAGCAAGCGTGGTTCATTATTTTATCCAGGCGGAATATCGAAAAATCTGATATTCTGCCTCAGCTATATAAGGGTTAATAATATGGTAAATAATGAAGATAATGTACCGAGATTCTTTCTAAAACAGTGCTGCGGCACGAGATTTAGGACAACCACAAGCCGCAACCAGTATTTACTCCACTCCACTTTAAGAATGAATGTAGTATACCACCGCCACGGCCACGGTAGTTTCCTTCAAAAGCGGCCTACCGATCCGATATCACGCCACTTTTTTGTTATTTCTTTTTCAAATACTTTTCTTTTTCACACTCACGTACGTTGGTGTAGCTTGTTCTATGTAGTAGTTTTGCAATCATTGGTATCTTAAAGCGTCGTTTTGGCTGGCTCTGGCTCTGGCTGTCAGTCTGTCACACAGTCACACTGTCACTTTTATTTTTTCTCGTTCTCGTCCATCACTCATTTTCGTATTAAATTATTGTGTAAAGTGTGAGAATTATATTAAAGAGAGATAATTAAGAATCCGATAAAATCAGCTGACGTTTGTATTTCTCTTCAGTCTTTTTTCTTACTCTGAAATTTAAATTACTCTTAAAGTTAAATTTTCCTAAATTTCAGTCAGAGTGCGATAGATAAAAATAAACATACGATATTACATATCTTTACTTTCTAATACTTTTCTCCACAATTAAAATATTTCTACTGTATACTTTATCTGATGCATAGCATAGTTTTACCTAAGAAATCATTATAATAATTGTCTCGTTGTCTCTTGTTGACATAGTTGAGAAAAAACAAACTCGCGAAATTCAATAGTCATAGACCCAAAACCAAATCAGCAGTGTTTCCAATATATTTTTTTACAGAAAATCGAGTTCGTTATGGATTTTGCAAATAAAAATAAAACATAAGTATATTAATTTAAAAATTACAACTTTGTTTATCCAAAAGAAAAAAATAGCATAGATTTACACTTACTATGCACACAAAAACAGTTAAACACTTGTACTACTATTCACTTAGTTGGTAGCTCTATCTGCTTGCGAGTGCTTTTCGATGTTATGGTTAAGTTCCTGGATTTGAAGAGTCTTGACAGACTATAGTAGGTTTTGTTGGCTTTAAGCAACCGTGCGCGTATTTCTGGTTCCATGCTGTTATCGGCTGCTATAGTTGACCCGAGATAGTTAAAGGATTGCACTACTTCAAATTCGCGTTCCACTATTTGAATTGAGGACCAATATTGGATCTTCTACTCGCAGACGTGGCCACCATGTACTTTGTTTTGCTCTCATTTATGTGCCGCCTGCTCTATCTTGATGAAAGCTTTCTGTACAGCTCTTTGGTTTCTACCAACGATGTCAATATCGTCTGCGTAAGCCAGTATCTGAATGGACTTATAGAGGATTGTTCCTCTCGCCGTTACGTCAGAGTCTCGGATCACTTTCTCCAACGCCAGGTTGAAGAGGACGCAGGCCAGTCCATCCCCTTGTCGGAGCCCGTTATAGATGTTGAATGGGCTTGATAGTGATCCGGATATTTTTACTTGGCTTATAACATTGGTCATGGTCAACCTACATAGTCGTGTCAGTTTATTTGGGATGCCGAATTCTCTCATGGCTTTATAAAGTTCTACTCTGGCTATGCTATCATAGGCTTTAAAGTCTATAAAAAGATGGTGTAGTGAGTTTTGAAACTCTAGACATTTTTCTATCACCTGCCTTAGAGTGTAAATCTGATCAGTTGTTGATTTGCCTGGGATGAAGCCACACTGGTATGGACCAATGATGACTTTAGCGTAGACAGGATAGCCCCGTCTTGAAGGATAGAGGTGAAAATCTTATACGCGGTCTTCAACAACGTTATACCACGATAATTGCTGCATTTTGTGATATCTCCCTTCTTATGTATGGGGCACAGGATGCCTCTTCGCCAGTCTTCTGGCATAACTTCTTCCCGGGGCCTTATTATTTTAGAACCGATTTATCGCTCTGCTAACTTCGACTATGCTTGGTGGCGGCAGCATGGTATGATCTTTGGTCATTGGTGGAGCCTCCAATTCCTCAGTTAGCTGGCCATTTAGCAACTCATGAAAGTGCTCTTCCCATCGCTCTAAGATGCCTTTAAGATCGGCGATCAGATAAGCTCTTTGTCCTTGCAGTATGTGCAACGCGGTGTATATTGCTTCATACCGCGGACCCTTTTTTTAGAACTTCCGCGCCTGGTGCTGTCCTTGCTCTCTGTACTGTTCCAGTTCACGGACGAGATTCTTTTCCCGGGCTGCTTTCTTTCGCCGGCTCCATCGGGAGATACCCAGGTGGCTTTGTGGATATATTTACGCGCAAACCTTCTACTCGCAACGACCAAATTATTGCTTGCTGCCATCTCGTTGTCCATTGTCATTAGTGTTCTCGTCTAAGCTATGGGTGCCAATGTACTGCCTGAATACTGGCTCCCTACCTATTTTAGCATTCATATCCCCCAGAATGATTTTTACATCATACTGACGGCAGGCATGGAGTTCCCGTTCGACTGATTCAAAGAATTCTTCTTTTTCATCATCTGGGGAATCCTCTGTAGGTGCGTGAACGTTTATGAGGCTTATGTTTTTAAATTTGCCCCGCACGCGAAGGGTGCATAGCCGTTCATTTACTGCATTAAATCCGATAACGGTGGGTTTCATTTTTTTGCTGACTAGAAACCCAACCCCGAGCACATGATGTCTTGTATGACAGCTGTAATAAATGTAATATTCTGATTTTTGTAAGACACCATTTCTTGTCCACCGCATCTCCATCTTCAAATTTGCAACCGCAAACGACCCTGTCTTATTTTTGATCCGGTTCCATGCTTTTATTGCATGTAGTTCCGCAGTTGAGCGCTGCCTTTGAAAGTATCAAAGCCTCGCGATTCTCTGACTGTGTGGGTATCGAAGCGCCCTTGAACAGCAAGTTTTATATAAAATTCACCACAATTTTATATATAAGTTCCCCCAACATAACTTTATGTACAATATTACTGAGCCTAAACATATGCCATGGTTTTATTATATAAAATGCTTAAACTGGAAATCACATGTTTTTGAAGTTTTCTTTCAAAACAACTTCCAACTTACTATAACTTAAAATACACAAAACCGACGGGAATGTGAATCATGTAACAGACGTAGCATTATATATATATAACAGTAGCGGGTAGAACGCCTTACTGCAATGTAAAGGTACCAGTAAAACGCTCTACCCGCTACTGTTATTGCGAGCCCGAAGGGCGAAGCTAATAATCAGAGGACAAGAAAAATTTTTCTAGCGTACGTGTGTCGGGTTGTCGGGTTGTACGTTTGTCCGATTGTATATTGCGACTTCTACCAGTCAGAATTTGATTGGACATGTTTTAAAACAATTGGTAAGCGCTTGGCTTGCGATGACTTGACGCGCGTCTCGTGTGGCACGTGTAATTTTTTTTTAAATTACTTGTTTTAAAACTTGGATTGTGATTACGTGACGCGTGTCACGTGCAAACGTTATCTCATCATTAATTTTAACTTTTTTTTTTTATTAAATACAATATATATACGAGACATTCAGAATTCAGACGACATGCATTTTTTTCAGTGTGGGTTTTTTTTAAGTAAAATCCTTTTAAAATAATTCGGTCATTCGACTGAATTACAAATATCCAAATGGCGAGCTGAGAAGCTCGCTTTACTATCTTATATATATATATGCTACGTCTATTAGATAATTCTCTCTCTTTATCGAGTTCGAGACACCGGTGTTTCATTTTTTAAAAATTGTAATTTTAAATTTTTTTAATCAACTATATTAAATGAAGTGATGTAATTCTATTAATCGATGGATCCAAGATGAGAAATTGAGTTGATTCTGAAGTATTCTGTGAAAACCTTAATCTTTTAAGGTCCCACCTGACTCTGTTAGCATCTTTTAGGCTGGGATCCTTAAGGCGAAGTTGCAGTGCTCGCAACACATTTTAGCTGCTGTGTTTATTCTGTACGTCAAATCAAAAGTTAGCTTTGACAAATGACAGTTCCCTTCGTGAAGCAGCCAAAAACGTGAAAAGGTGTATTAGCTGTAGCTTCAAGATTTAATATCAAAAATATTGGAAGATTTGACAGCAGGTGCGCGTCTGCAGCGCCAGCGTCACACCATACAAATCTAATATTAGTGTATAGCTTTCGGGGTCGGTGAAATGAATAGTGGTAGTAAGACAGTGGTGGGTCGACATGGTGTTGTGTTGTGTATTGTACTTTTTTTTATTAGCGCATCCTGCAAGGGATGTCGGTGATTAAAATTCTCATTAGATTAATTAATACAAACTAAGGACACGGGCTGCTGCCACACTCGTTACTATATAATTTTTGAAAAAACAATATGTTGCTAGTTATGTACCTACCTACCATCCTGTTTTAATTTATGTTAACAAATAGCCTTAAAACCAGGGGTTTTCCAGCTGCTCTGTCCCACCAACACCCACCCAACTGACCACCCAGACAGTGACATCCCGCTTACTGACCTCCCGCCCACCGACCAATAATAAACTACTGACCTCCATCTCCAACCTCAGCCACCTAGAAAACTATAGAATTGACACTTATATCCTCAAAAAAATATATATGTATTTGAATCGTGAGTTATAGTCGCGAGTTCATACAGAAATCACAAGGAAAAAAGCCCTTTTGGTATTTTCCAAATTTCCGGGCAGCTTTTCCAATTTTTCTTTCCGTATACACCTTATTCGGACTATGACAACCATTACAAAAAATAATTAGCCAAATCGGTCCAGCTATTCTTAAGCGATGTGTGCTTACCAACGAACAGCATTTCGTTTTTATTAACATAGAGAGATGATAGTTAGACGATCGAAATAGTATAGGTTCAATATGTGCAGTTCGCTGCTTAAGTGATTAGTGCGTTGGACTTTTGAGCAGGAGGTTCGCGGTTCAAATCGCAGAAAAAACACCATAAATGTTTTCCACGATCCTACTTCTCGCAAATGTATTTCTTTTGCACTTAACAGATTTTTCCTAAGTGATCTAGATCTAGATCTCTGGGTCACGCAACTCCACGCCGACTATTGTCTTCCCGCTTTGGCATAACCACAGTCACCACGAAAACTCCCCAAATGTCCGCTCTTTTTGCCGGGGACGGACATTCATCTGTCGGCTTCCCGACACCCGTGGTACCAGAAAAATCTCCGGTGGGATTTCATAGCAACCACGTGAAAGATAGCGTCCAGAAGCTAGACTAGCAACTAACAACCATCAACCACGCACCCGTCCATCTGGCCTGCCATTTGGTCATTTGCTTTCTTCCAGAGGAATGTTGCACTGGTTAAGGCTCCTGTTAGACACATCGTCCCCCACCAGCCAGTCACACTGCAGGAAGGGCTTTTCTCTTCTGACCTTGAAGAATAAGTTTCTTCGGATCACATCCAAGTCAAGAAGTTGAGCTTCCTGAGCTCAAGCAGAAGAACTTGAAATTCATGCGCTCACTTATGCTGATTCCAAGGTATTTCACTTGCTTGGCATACTTAAGGCTAGTGCCGTTGATCTGACAAACAGGGGCCTATTGGCCGAAAACCTGCCTTTCATCTTTGTCTTTTCCAACGAAACACTTACCCCAGTGCGAATTCCCCAGCTATGAACTCGACGCTCTTCAGCTCTAACACAAGCCGCGAGTCTCCTTCAACCCGTCAGCATACGCGCAACAGTGACACAATCCCGACAGCTGATCCAAAAGGGTATCTATCATGAGGTTCTAAATAAATGAACCACATATGGACCCCTGAGGACAACCGCGAGTGAAACTTCTGCACGCTCTGTCAATCACTCCCACACAGCTTGCCCGTCTGTCACTGAAGTAGCTCCGCCAGAGATATACTTCATGATAACCCACTTCGATCAATCTTGCAATCAAACTGTCCCAACTCAAGTAGTCAAATGCGCCCTTGAAATCTACAAATATACCAAGGACATAGTTGCTAGCACTTTCACTCACGCAATCTTAAACATGCATCCAGGCATCCTCCGTACTTAGACCCGCTCTGAAGCCGTACTTTCTGTCAGACATCAGATTGTTCACTACTTCCTCCAGCCTCTGCACTATAACAACAAAAGACCGCAATATGAATCAGAGTTAATTTTTTGTCCCTTTACAGAGTAATCAATCATGATGCAATCCAAAGACTGATGCCATTAGTTTATCCGCCGTTAGTTTAACTTCAGCTTTCTTTGGAGCTGGTGATCCAAATCTTCTCCACTCTTTGATTGCTTTTTGCTCTAAGGGGTATAGTAAGGAACCTATGTATCATCTGTCGGCACAATGATTATGAAAAAATGAAAATAAGTGCTCGCAACCAAATTAAAACGAGTAACGAACTAAATAATCATTAGGATTGAAATGGAAAAATACTTTTAAATTACTTTTAGAGCGATTAAAAATTAGTTTACCTCATTCAAGTGTTTTTTGTTCTGTTCCCCTACAATATTTTTGCATTTATCAACGCGATAAGAGCTGTATTCCAAGAAAGCATTATAAACAGTGAACATTGACCATACCGCGCGCATGGTCATGGCCTGACCTCGTGATTTTTGGCTTGGTCCGGGAACTTTACACTTAAGTGAAATACAACGTACACGTGAATGATAACAAGAGTATCCCTTGAACCCGTATCATAAACAAATATTTGCTAAATGTTACTTATACAGTGTTATTATATTCATGCACTAACATTACCATTTACGATCTACATACTCATAATATGTGATGTGCAATTTGATAACTTTATGGTGTGACAAAATCGCTTTGTAGTCTGCTCTTTTAACCCAAAAGAGCACAAGAGTGTCTGCCACACTCCTTTATTTTTTTAAAACAGCAATAAAATATGTTTTGTATAAACAATTTTGATAACATCACTTATGCACAGGCTCCTACTCATGTATTTCGTTAGTGGGAATAATACCTTTATTTTTTTGGTAAAAAAAAGATACCAGAAGTCAAAGTTCAGTCTGACCTGAAGCACACGCATGAAAAACACTACAGGACATGACGGTCAATGTTTCCTGAAAGTACTGTAATAACTTCGTTCAAGTTTTGTGCGCTACTTGTAAACGATCGTTGGACGGTGGCAAGGTACAAACCATGTGCATCATTACCGACCGACTCCCAGTCATCACCCTCCGTTGGATCTTATAGCAGAACGACTGGTGTCACCACGTTTTCCTTTCATGCAAATATGGAGGGTAGCTACGCTATATTCGTTTAACTTATAAACATAGGCATAGGTTAGTGTGTTTCCTTTTTTTGTATAGATCGGACAAACAATGCTGAAATGCCAATTACCGGACATCCTCTCTTATGACCAAATCTTACCGATAACTTTGTTTATATCCTCTACCAACTAGTCTCTTTCTACAGTTTTAATAAGCTCGGCTGATCTAACCTACGTACAGTACATTAGTTGATTAATAAAATAAAAAATCATATGAGGGGTGGGGTGTCCCAAAATTCACGCAAGACTTGTTTACCGCACAAGTGTTCTCAACGAACAAAAAAAACAACCCATAAAAATTTAAATTTTTCATCTAAATTCTCTAATCGCAGAAATTGATATGGGAGCCCCTCGATCCTGGGCCATTTTTTTTATTGTAGGAGAAAATCATCGAAACAAACATTTGACATCAGATGTTAAAATTGAAAAAGCTCAGATCATTTTATTCTGAGCACTTAGAGCACGCTCATACTCTGAGCAAATAAGAAACACGAACATTTATCTTGAGAACTCTTTGACTGCTCTGAACTAATTTATGAAAACGCCAAATGACAGAATATTGTGAAAACTTGTTGTTCTATCTGTAAGTTGATATCGACAACAAAAAAAACGACATCAATAAAAATACAATTCAGTATATAATAAAAATGTAAGTTGAAGTAAGCATAAAACATGTATGTCTCGTTTCATTTGCTGGGTTCATTTGTGCGTGCGCTAAGATTTCTCTCTCTCTCTCCACCACCACCAAAACCATGCAGCGCAGCCGACTGCGCAGCACACACCGCACACAGTCCATAAAGGGCGACGAATATCTGATGCCAGTACAGATATTTAAAAAATGTATAAGGGCCTTGCGGCCGAACCCGGGACCCGATCACTACCAAATTTTCGAAAAAGTATTGTTTATTGGGTATACACATGTGTGTAAAATTTGAAGAAAATCGGGTAAATTTTTTAAAGTTTTTGTTTGGGAGCCCCCCGACCCCGCAGCCCGAGGGGCCTCAAAATTTAATAGAAAGTGTTGTCTCCGGAAATACGAAAGTGTGCAAAATTTCAATAAAATCGGGCCATGGGAAGTGGGTTAAAAATTGATCGCAAGAATCCACGACAGACGACCGACCGACGACCGACCGACGACCGACCGACGACCGACCGACCACCCACGGGCAAGTGAAGTTAATATAGAGAATTTAAAAAGACAGCGTGATAGCTGACAGTGATGATGAAAAATTGGCAAATAACAATGCGACCCATATGGATCTATTGCGCTTTCCCCAGACTAGTGATATGGAGACAGTGCATGCCCGTCCCTATAGCCCACTCCATAACAATGGCTCTTATGAACTTAATGATTTGGTGTGGCTTCAGTGAATGCCGTGCAGACTCCGAAATCGCGTGAGTTCACATGTGGTCTCTCCTCTGTCGGCTCGTTGCTCCGCATTCATTGAGAAAGTGCCGCTGGGTTTTCCTCCGCTTCCCAACAAAGCCTGCAGCTGCCATACTCTTCTAATTTTGATTTCTTTATGTGCTCCTTTAGTCTATAATGTTCGGTTGGGGAACCCGTAATGATTCTTACATTACTTCTACTAAGTCCCAATATCGAGCGAGACCTCTTTGGGTCATAGTTCCCCATCAATTCCTTTGCTTTGTCAACCTGAAAGCAGCTGCCTTACCTATTTTGCGTATCTCCTTCCGAATTATTCTGTATCCTGTACCACAGAATGATTCTAGCCTTACAAGCGGAGTTTCTGCCCCTTTGTTAGCGAGCCTATCCGCTGCTTCATTGCACCATATGCCAATGTGTCCCGGAATCCAGTACAAATGTACCTTGTTTACTTCGCCAAGTCTGTTTAGCTTCGCCCTGCATTCCTCCAAAAGTCTCTACTTAATGTGGAATACATCTAGGACTTTTAGCGCATCTTGGCTGTCTGTTATGGTGGCTATTTCCTGCTTCACGTAGTTCCTTTTCAGATTAAACTGAGCAAATCTTTTGATGGCATGTTCTTCTGGCTGATATATGCTCAGGTACTGCCACATTGCTTCAGAGTACTGGAATCTTGTGCCATGGGCTCCTGCACCCGTGCTTTCCGCTTTTTTTGACCCATCCGTATACCACTTTATGGCTCCCATATATATTTTCAGATCTGAATTCCTTCTTGGTGCTCATTTTGACTTCAAAGTTTTTCTTGAATTGAAGCTTTTACACCGTCTTATCACACGGCATGCTGGCTAAAGCAATCTTTGCCCTACAGTCCGTGAAGCTCAAACGTAACTTGGGTTCCTCAGATTTGCTTTCTATCTCTAAATGTAATGGGATTAGCGCAAGAATTGCCTCCAAATTCGCCGTGGGGCAGATTTTTATGGCCCCTGTAATTAAAACACAGGCAAGCATGTGCATTTTACCAAATCCTTGCTTAGCTTGGTTTAATTCACCCAAGCGCCCATAAGCAATCATTGGAATAACTATCATGGTATACATTTCAGTGCATTATCCTGGGACTAACCCCCCAGAATTTTCCTGCCACCCTCCTGCACACCATAAGTGTTCTTTTTGATTTTTGCAGTACTGCCTGTTGGTGTTTATTCGATAGCAGTCTACTATCAAATATTAGTCCAAGGTATTTAACCTCGTTGCTGATATTAATCTCTTCTCCCCATTGGGGTAACCGGGTACATTCGCCTCAGCTTCCTTCTATTGGTGAAGGAAACCAGTGTGTTTTTATTTGGGCTTACACTGAGTCCCACTTCTAGGCACCATCTGCTCGTGGTAACTAATCTGTTTTGTATTAAATCACAGTGCACTTCCTCGAACTTTGTCCAGTTAGCCTTGGGCATAGGTCCCTGCCTCAGCTAGCCGCTGAAGTAGTTCATATATAAGGATGCTTCACAAAAGGGGGAACGGTACCGCTCCTTTTGGGCATACTCTTGTTGTGCTCACCAGAATGGTGTTATCACCGACTACGGTTTTCGCTGGTCTGTTACTCATAATCTCGCACATCCATTTAGTGATGGTGCTGTTTACTTTCATTCTCTCCAGAGCGTTTCTTATTGCCATATGAGATGCGTGGTCGAATGATCCTTTAATGTCTAGCAAGGCGCATAGCGCAATCTCCTTGCTGGCACCTTCTATACTTTCCGTCAGCTCCCGCAGTGCTGTCTCCGTAGATCTGCGCACTCTGTACGCTTGTTAAGTGTAGTGGATCTCCTCCCAGTACTTCCAACGTTATGTTATTGTCGATAACCTTTTCGACGAACAAAGTTAGGCTAATTGGTCTGTAGGACTTGGAATGGGTGTGATCTTTCTTCCCCATTTTCGGTATGAATATCACCTTTGTTTTTCCCCAGCTTATCCGGGTTGTCCCGAATGCTACACTGCTTCTAAATATTCTGACAGCTAAGCTAAATAAGCTGACAGTTCAGGATATTAATGGAGCGTTACACCAAAGAACTACGTGTTTTCATAGTTGAGCAATATTTATAAAAAATTATAAAGGTTTGGCAGCTACAGTTCGCACTTTTCGAACAAAATATGATCGGAATAATGATTTAACATCATCAACAGTAAAGAGAATAATTAAAAAAAATTCAGGGAGACTGGAATAATTAATGATCTTAAACACTCTGGCCGTCCTTCAACAAGTAATTCAACGCAAAACATCAAAGCGGTTTGTGAGATTGTTGCTGAGAGTCCAGGAACATCAATTCGGCATCGCGTATTCTCACGAAAGATCTGTGCTTACCAAGTTCGATTGACTCAAGAACTGAAGCCAAGAACTGGCCACGCACAGCGAAGGAAGTTCGTTGAATGGATTATGGAACAACAACAAGAGGGTGCTGATCTTTCGAACAAAATCATTTGATTGCTTCGTTCATCGCCAAAGTTGTCGCATTTGTGGTTCTGAAAATCCACGGTTGCTCTAGTTTTTCGTACCTAAATTGCAAGATATGGATCTGGACGACATCCACATGCAATACAGTACGAGAAACAATTCAATTACTGCCTGAGTCATTTCCTGGACGTGTAGTTCCCAATTTCGGTGATCAGAATTGGCCGGCTATAAGCTTTGAAGAGCGGGAGCGTTTAGGCAAAGAAGAGGACAAGCGGAGATGTCTGTAAGCTTGTGTTTTAAATGCTTACAGATTGTATAGCGAGGTGGAAAAACAGAGTTTGGCAATGCACATTCTACACACGTGTTGTACGTCTGAAGAACAAATATCTGAATTTAACTGTACGTCCAAAGATGGGCTTGATGGTAATCTGATGTGCATTTAGGGCGCCACGACTATTGGCGTTGAATTCAAGGCGAGGTGGCATGCAAATGGCTTGGGAGCACCGCTGGTGGAAGAAGCGATAAAACAGTGACAAGCAGGAAATCGGGATCTCACGATTTACCGCCGTTAGACATTTTTCTTTTCAGTTTAAGGTTTATGCCAACAGGCCCACGAACACACACACGACTTGAAGGAGGAAATTGAGGAAATCAACGAAATTCATCAACATTTATGCAAAACGGTCATGGAAAATTTCGACAAAGGAGTGCGTATGTGCCAACAAAGCCGTAAAGGCTATTCCATACATAATCCTAGTAAAATATTGTTGTAAGCGCAGCTAAATTATTGACTTATGAAAAATGCAAATTATATGAAATTATTTGATCATTCAAGCCAATTATTATCTATATACAACTTTCAACAAAAATGTCTTAAATGACTTAAATGAATTGATTAAAAACGACACGAAGATATTCAAATGCTATCACGGGCTCTACTTAAAAATAATTCTATAAGTGGCCTTCTAGAAAATACTAGATTCTGATCAAAATATTACCTGCTAAGCATTTCAGAATTAAGATAAATTTTATTTCGAAAGAATGGAATGGAGTGAATGGGCTACATTTTCTCAAAAATTTAAAATACAATTCTCTACACATAAAGAACAAAAAACGATGAACTACTCGTACGTGCAGCAAGTACTAGAAACACGTGATATCATACCATTGTAGGTACATATACTTGCAAATGTATTTCTTGATTACATACACTGACGATTTGACAAAAAACAATGCATGCAAATCGAAATTTTTTTTTGTTCATATTTAATTACAATTATTACGTGAAATGTGAACTTTGGCCATTAATGTACACATATTAACATTTAAACGTTTTCTTTCTTTTTACTCTGCATATCACAGAACGCTAATCCTTGTGGAAAATTTTTAATTGTTAGTTAGCTGTTTATCTGTCAGTTTTTTGTTGTTTTTCTATTTGTACTATCTATAGATATTTCAAAATATGAAATATGAATATTCATATTCAGTAGAGAATATCGGTTGTTCTTAAAAATTCGAAGTAGGCTAGAGAACCATTCAATCGAACCAATCGTATTACCTTTTTAAAAACTTTTATTTAACTTGACTTGACCCCTGTTTGTCTCTTTTTTCGACTACTTTAAGGTGCTTTTTAACCACTAGAGAGCGGAAATTTTATGAGTGCCTAGGTCCCAAATAGCATTTTTTATATTCCGCGTGTGACGTGTGTCTTGTTTCGCATGTGGCGCGTATGATGGGTGGAAGTGTGGTAATTTTCTCGTTTTTTTTCATGTCCTTTCTAGCCACATTTCGCGCGACCCAGACCTAGACCTGGGCTGAAATTTCGTGAGCAGCTTAATGTCAGGGGCCAATTTTGACATTCCGCGTGTAGCGCGTGTGATGCGTGTAAAAAGAAAATACTTCAGAACTCAAAAACAGACAATTTGGCGATAATTACCAAATAATGAACGCAATGTAAAAATAAAAGGACTGTGTGGCGTATGGCGTGTGTCGATCTATACATAAAATTTTTTACCCGAAAAACGAAGTTTTTTTACATTTGTTAAAATTTTATTCAAATAATGTTTTAAATTTTATGTATAGATCGACACACGCTACACATTAGTGTGAAAAAATATACACACAACACCATGGGTGCGAAAAGCTGGGCCTTGGACCGCAACGGTCTGTCGCACCGATTATTATTATTATAACTAAATACAGGGTGTCCCCTAATTAATCAAGGAAATGATTCTTGGGAATATTCTAAAATCGTTCTACAGTAAGGGTCTATCTCCAATGTTGACATCATTTATCGGGGATTTAAGAAAAAGCTTACCTGGTGTACCCTGACCCATTTTAACGCTCTGCTAATGCTAGAAACTTTCTTTAGGATTTTATTTTTAGAAGAAATACTTTTACCTTTGTAACTGCGTTTAAATAAAGTTTATATCTTGTTTTAATCTTCAGATGTCCAACTTCAATGTATGTTCTAGTTTTCTTGCCAAGAACTGGCTTCAATATACCTTATTCTGGAGATAGCCGTCCTATATGTGACAGGGTACATATAGAACAGAAGTCAATGAGAAAGATGACGAATTTAAGGCCCAGCCCATAGAATCTGTTGCGTTAAGCTATGCAACTGACAGATCTAACAAATACAAGCGTCATTATGGGAAGTGTCCGATGGGCAAAGCATGTGACGGAAGCGACGTAAAATTTTTTAACTTTTCTCTCCGGCAAATGGTTTTGACAGTTCTCTCACAGCTGTTTGAAGTTTTTCGTTTTTCGTGTTTGCCTGTACGGCGACAAGGTATTCATTTGGTCACCTCTTTGCGGGACATACGGCGACTTCAATGAATACGTCGCTGTCTCTAAGGAAAGAGTAAGCTGTCCAATGAGTTCATTAAGGGAAAAATCTCTACTTCTATACTAATAGATTACATCTATACTAATAGAGGCAACTGTCAATTGCGCCCATATCAAAAGAAAGTTCGATTGACGCCTATAATTAATGTTAGAGGTACTTTGTCAAATAGGAGAGCAAAGTCAATCGAAAGCAACATTAGTTTTTAAATTAATGGGGGCATGTTCGGTCTTTGTGTATTTTGTTGTTGCATTAAGCCAAGCAACAGATGACAGCTTAGCTGCATAGTTTATGAATTGTTTGTTCTTCCCTGTGACTGCTTTATGACTTGTATGCATCTTACATTAACGTTGAGTTTGAGTTATCCCTAACCTTTGTGGTACCAGATAACCTTTGATGTTATAAAATTACTAATATCACTGCTCGCAATCTTATAAATTAAGCAAGCAAAACTCAGTCAAGAAAATTTTAAAACTTTTTTTGCACATTCGATAACGGCAGAGAAACTTAAGACTTCAATGCTAGTTCTTTCTTCTATCCTAGAGAAATATCAAATAAGTCAACAAAAATAATCTCCCAAGCGTCGCCATTGACGTTCGCATGCATTCCACTCAATGTCAGTACTATTAATATTAAAGCCACAAACCTAACAGAGATCACGCAGAAGAGAGAAGATTGATTACTGATACTGATTGCCAAAAGCAAGGCTATCGTGCGATGATTTCTATTAGACTTTAGAAGTGGATGCGTCACATACATAGTTATTAAGTAATTCCCAACAAGTGAATTAATACTAATTTTTTTCGCTCAGTTAATCAGGTTTCTCTTGGACTTTTAAATTTCCAACTCGAAATGTTGGAGTGTGAGAGAGTTGTCGGTTGTCGCAAAAAAATACAATACGGTTGTTATAAGACTTTCAGTTGAGCGAAAGAGATCAGTTGAAGTTGAGACTTGAGACCGTGAACTGTTAAGTGTTTTGTTGGTCGGTCAGTATTTTGTGGATTATCTGTCTGCCTGCTGCCTTTCTAATTCTCTGTGATAATTGTAAAAGGCAGAATACCCCAACGGCATTGAAAAATCTATTTAAACAAAAAGATATTAACTATTTAGTAAAATTATTTATATAAATGTGTTACAGTTGTGTGTCGTGTATAAAACGGCGTTGAACATCGAACGATCGTGAATTTTTTAAACATTTCGAAGGTCTCTTATTAACAAAAGGTAAGCCAAATTAAGGATTAAGGATAACTTAAGTATGAATTATTACTCGCGAAGACTCTTGCTATATGGTAAACATTATCCGCGAACAAAGATGAAATGAGAAGCCGAAGGGAACAGCAATGCAACTTTGACCGATCCATGTAAACTGTGGAGAAAATTGTAAACTTGCACGAACAACGGTATAAAAGTTAGTACTGCATGCACTTCAATTTCCCGTTAATAATTTTGTTCGATTCCTCCTATTAAGGGACAAAATGCATATTTTGAAAATGTTTCAACAAAAAAACAAAGAAAATCATAACAACAAAAGGTTTTTTAAAAACAAAATTTGTTTAGGGTTATACTTTGATTTTTGCTTGGATGACAGGAGGTACGAATAGAGTTTGATAAGTGTACTAAATGAAATGCACGCGCTGGCATTTAAATTAACCTCGAACACAAGCAGGCACTCGAAATTTGACCGTGATTCGAGTTGCTGCAGCCACTTCCGACTTCAAAGAAAATTCATGAAGATCGTCTAAGTTAATACTGAGTACGAGGGCAGGCTGAAAAGTAATCGGCCTTGGCAGGAAACACACAACTTTTTCGGCAAAATTCAATTTGTTGCTCAACAAACTCTTTTTACTTTCTTTTACGTATTAAAAGAAAGTATAGTAATCATGAAAATTTTCGAACTCGGGATTTTTGCAGACCTCCGCATCTCCTTAGTCAGAAAAAGTGAAAAAAAAAATCTGCCTGTCTGTGCCCCCTCTACAGGCCAGACGGCTGAATTGATGGGGATGAAAATTCATATTTAATCTTTTTACATAAATTTGGATGTCCCAGTTGATTTTGACGGAAAGTGGCAGTTTACTTTGTTTTTTTTTTTTTTTTTTTTTTTTGAGATTTTGCAATTATTTTAAAAAGTATAGCAGTTATAAGAAATCTGTTAAGTGTAAAAGAAATTAAAAAACCAACCTATAAAAATTAAAATTTTTCATGTAAATAGGAAATAGGATGAAAGCTTCTTCTATAGCTCTTGGGTTTCTACCAACGATGTCAATGTCGTCTGCGCAAGCCATGGTCTTATAGAGGGCCGTTACTTCAGAGCCTCGGATCACTTTCTCCCACGCCAAGTTGAAGAGGACGCAGGCCAGTCCATCCCATTGTCGGAGCTCGTTATAGATGTTGAATGGGCTTGATAGTGATCCGTATATTTTTACTTGGCTTATAACATTAGTCATGGTCCACCTACTCGTGTCAGTTTATTTGGGATTCTGAATTCTCTCATGGCTTTATAAAGTTCTACTATGGCTTTGCTATCATAGGCGGCTTTAAAGTCTATAAAAAGATGGTGTAGTGAGTTTTGAAACTCTACACATTTTTCCATCACCTGCCTAAGGGTGTAAATCTGATCAGTTGTTGATTTGCCTGGAATAAAGCCACACTGGTATGGACCAATGATGACTTTAGCGTATGGGGCATGGGGCTATCCGGTCTTGATGGATAAAGGAGAAAATCTTATACGAGGTACTCAACAAGGTTATACCACGATAATTGCTGCATTTTCTGATATCTCCCTTCTTATGTATGGGCTACAGGATGCCTCTTCGCCAGTCTTCTGGAATCGACTCTTCCTCCCATACTTGCACTATTATTTTTTTAAGTACAAAGTGCTAATTTCAGAATGAGAAATTTACAGGCAGCCACCAAAGTACTTTTCAGCCCGCCATCGTAGGTACCTTGCATTAACTATTTAAGCTTGACTTGTTTTGATGTGTTTCTTTATACGTATACCTTCGTTTGTATCTGTGCACCTTAAAAACTTAAAGGTGTGATTTTTGACACCTCTGGACATCTTTTATTGTCGCTATGTCAAGTCCACATTCTATGGCAATAAGCTATATGACTTTAGACTAACTCAGGATCAACATCGAACGCGAGATTGCCCGAATATCGGCCGACTAATGCGAGAAACCACTGAGCAGGGGGTTCGTGGTTCGAATCCTACTAACACTCAAAGTATTTTTCACGGTGTTCCACCTCTGCGAATGGGTGACAAACGTTCCGAGAGTAAAAACTTGTCACGGAAAGCTTCTCAATTCGCCGTTCGGATCCGGCCTTAAATTGTAGGTCCCTTCCATTGGTGTCCAAAAATATACATGCGCGAGAAGCTAGGCCTTGGACCGCAATGGTCCGTCGCGCCGAATATTATTATTATTATTATTAATGCGAGAAAGTCTTGTACTACTTTAACCTAAAACACAATATTTTGATTTTGCTCCAACAATTGGACCAACATGAAAATTAAGTTTTCAATCTGCTCACAAACGCCCAAAAACAATACAAACCTGCCATGTCGAATACATGGTTAATAGCAATGTCCGTCGTCTGCAGCAAAATATAAAGCATAGCCGAACGATCTGTTTAGGCATGCAGATTTACTGGGCAACCGCTCTGCATTAAAAATTTCCATTTCCAGTTAGTCTACTGCCTCATTGCCTAATCCCAGTACTCAAGTCAATAAACCAAATTGTAAATGCCATTAAATTGTTAATTGTCACCCATTTTACAACCCTGACTTTAAAATATTAAATTTTGTTTACAATGCAAAATGCGCGAGTTGCGTGCAGGTCATCGTATAATGGCTAAACTTAATGTAAAGTTTTGTAATTACAAGTAGAAACTTTGCAGACAATTCCCTTTGTTCGAGTACGAGTAAATAGTTTAACTCAGTTTAAATACAATTTTGCGATTTTCAGGGCAACTGCAGCGTATTTGATTTAATTTGTTTTTTTATTAATCTCTCAATGGCTCTAATTTCAACTTTTGAATAGGTTTTTAATTTGACATGGAGTCAAAATCTGTTGTTGGTTACCTACTTACCAATCAGTACTCGTACAGTTCTCACTACTACCGGTCGAATTAACTTTCTCTGATGGGAAACAAAGGAAACAAATTGTTCTCCTTGAAATTCATATTTTTGTATTAGAAAAATATTTTTGATGCGATAATCATTACGAAATTTCATAAAGTTCTCCTTAACCCAAGGATGAATTTATTTATTTTTCACTTTTACATACATATTTTAGAAGTTCAGAAGCTAAAATGTAAAACAGCAAACGCCGCTAACGATTACAATCAGAATAAACCAACCCATAAAAATTAAAATTTTCCTCTAATCACAAATGTGTGTGCAAAGTTGGAATAAAATCGGGTAAATTTAAAAAAAAAAAAAGTATAAGGGAACCCATCGGCTCTGGAGACTGATCACTTCCAAAATTTTACTGTTTTTTCATCGTCAATGTAATGCACATTTGTGCAAAGTTTGAATAAATTCGGGTTTTAGGAAGTAGATTAAAAATTGATCACAAGATTGGTGCGGTCACAAGCAAACAGACAAACAAACACACGCGCTCGCGGAGTCAATACTAAGAATAAAAAAATCAGTTCATTGTCTTATAGCGCACAAATAATGCCCCTCCTCTTTTCGGTCCACAGAAACCATAAGAAAAAGCCGGTTATTAGAGCAATAGACGCAGTCGCCACTCGGATCTTTCGCTTACATAATCAAATGTCAACGTATTTATTGTTATTTTTGCCGGTTATTCAATGTTTGTTTTATTATTTTTTAGTCGCAAAAGTAGTAGATTATCACAACGTGCGCACGTGCGTCAGAAAAATTATTCTTCGTGCCAGGAAATGATTGTATGTTTCTCCAACATCGAAAGGGGAAGGTAGGAAGTAATAAATATAATTATTATGTTTAGTAAAAGTCCTATCTTCCAGTTTGGAGTAATGTTTTACCTGACTTGCTTACGACTTTCACTTGCAAAACCATAATCAGGGCTTAGAATTAATTTGCATTCAGATCGCACAAACCGATAATCAAAACTATAACTTTACTATTATTGTTGGCGATCGACTTGTATGGTTTTTGATGTCCAAACTACGAAGGTGTCTTGGCAGTAAGCACACAACATTTTCGAAAGGATATATTTTTCGATTTCGATAAGCAAAGTTAAGTGAATAGGTTTAACTTCTTCCTCGTCGTCAATTCAAACGCGGCCCAACCGCCAATATACTCGCTTCACATTTCTTAGCTAGCTATACTCGCTTCCAGATTGCGCACTAGCAGGAGTCGAATTATTTTGGGATAGATCTACTTCATTTGAATTCGAAGAGTTATTAGATAAAAATTTTAAATGGCTTCTCTCGGATTTCTCAACGATTTTTGGGAGCTCTGTCAACTAAAATAAAGTTTTTCAGAGGAAAATAAATAAAGAACTTAGTAAAAAAAAACAACCCATAAAAACTAAAAATTTTCGTGTAAATTCTCTAATACGAGATACATATGTGTGCAAAGTTTGAACCGGGTTAATTTGGAAAAACTTAATATTAGAGCCCATTCACTTCAAAAAATTTTCAAATATGGGAGAAAAAATCAAATCGAAAACTCAAAAAGTTCGGTCTATCGGAGATACACATATGTCTAAAATTTAAAGTAAATCGGGCTTATTTTAAAAAAAAATTTTTTGTTTAAATTTTGTGTGTTGCCACAGTACCCCGGGGCCCTGGGTCTCCAAATTTTTTACAAAAAGTGTAGTCTTTTGGAGATAACAGCGTGTATAAAATTTGAAAAAATGCGGGTTAATTTTTTTAAAAAAAAATTGTTGGGGCCACATGACCCTGGGGTCTTCAAAATTTTTACGGCAAGTGTTGTCCATCGGATATACACATGTATATAAAATTTGAAATTAAAATTAATTTTGCAACGTCAACCAACGCCCATCCACAATATTGCTATTGCAGATGTATCAGTATAGTTGGATTGTAAGGCTCCAATTTCTCACAGATGGGAGCGAGACATATCTAAATCTTTGCCGATCTTTGGGTCACGGCACCCGGTTGGAAAGACACAACTCCACGCCGAATAAAAACTTACGCTGAGTTAATACTCTACCCGCATTTGGGTTTCAATCACAGCCACCACGATGCTCACACAAGGGGGCCAACCTCAATAGCCGGGGACGGAAGAACTCCTTCCGTGGGCTCCCCGGCTCCCGTGGTACTAGACGAATCTCTGGTCGGATTTTTGTAGTTGGCAACGTAGCTAACTACTGCAGTTGAGTTCCTTACAACTCAGGGACTGGTGGACCCCTAAACGCCATTATTTCACAACTTAAATCATGGCATCCTTCATGTTTTTCTCATGAGGCTAGGGGACAGTTTCAACTTTATGCTATTTCAAGGAACTTGAGTTTGTCAGACCAACAAAGAAACAGAAGTTTCTATGCACTCGCCCTTTGCAGTTTCTGCGTTCTGCGTTTCAAACTCAAAATTTCACTGGCCGTCCTAGCAAGACATGGAAAACGACAATAGAAGAGGAAGCTCGATCCTAGGGGACCGAGTGGCGTCTCTTGAAACCTCAGGCGATAAATCGAGTTCGTTGGCGGGCGTTTGTAGAAGCGCTATGCTCTCCCGCGGAGTAATGTCTGAAACACAAACACGCTTCAGCTTAGTCTTCGCTGCGTGTTACGATGCAGCCGGTTTACATTTGCTTTGAATGACTTTTCTGTATATGGCATTTTTCAAATGAGAGTTCTGCCACAGTTATCTGCTTAGAACGGTCAGGCAAAGCAAATGTTCAGCACTTTTGAACTAGAGCTTCCGTTTGTAGCTTCGTTATGAGCATTACGTTTTTCTTTACGATTGCTAAACGAAACGTTGAATCCGAAGCGACATTGTGATAGGAAGCATTGAAATCGTATGGCTGAACTCGTAATGCCTAAAACACAAACACGCTTCAGCTTCGGCTTCGTTGCCGTTACGAGCAACCGCTTTGAATTTGCTTTGAATGAAATTTCTCATATAACCAATTTTCCCGCACAAAATAATTTTGTTTGTTGTCGTTTTTTCACAGCTGTTGAGCTGTCAGGCAAAGTAAATGTTCAGCACTTTTGAACTAGAGCTTCTGTTTGTAGCTTCGTTACGTAGCATTACGATTTTCTTTACGATTGCCAAACGAAACGTTGAAGCCGATGCGACATTGTGATAGGATGCATTGAAATCGTATGGCTGAACTCGTAGACGTCAGGCGAAGCCGAAGCTGAAGCGTGTTTGTGTTTCAGGCATAAAAGTCAGGCGAAGCCGAAGCGTGTTTGTGTTTCAGGCATAAAGGAAAGAAAGAAAGAAGAAGGCTTATAAATACAGAAAATAATTTTGTGAATGAATTTTGAAGGTATTTATTATCTTTGGTTTAAGGCTATAGTACACGCCCACCACGCGGTGTTAACAGGAAGCCGGAGGTTTATGCGTGCGGCTAGCGAAGCGCCCGGTATCGGCTACTTGAAAATAAAAATTGCAAATTTTAAATTAACAAAAGGCTTAATTCAATAATAGGTGTAGTTATTAGGCGAATTTTGATAAACATCAATTTCACCCAACTCCCATGCGCTTTTATCGGCGTTTATGGGTTTATGATATTAACAACAATATCATTATTTATCCGACAACTAAATGACAGTTTGGAAAAATAAAATAATATTTCAAACACGCCATTTATGACACATGCTTTTGTTTTTGCGCACATCGTAGATGGTGGTGGAGTTTTCCTCTTACAACAGCCGATGTTTTTCAGCTCAACTTAATATAAAAATAAATCGCCGCTCTATCTCACACATTTGAACTCGAATTGAACAAACAACACGTCATGTAGTTCAGCGCGCAATTCAAATTCAAAATCAAGGCAGTCTAATGCTCTATCAAACGGTTTTACACTCACTCCAAATACACAAACGAACATTTATATAAGTTAGCTCATATAGTTCAGTGAGTTTTACAATAAAAGCAAATCTTGCGATTAATTAATTTGATTATAGAATTTCTCTGCCTCGCAGCAAACAGAAAAATTGTTCGATTATTATTTTTCTCTTATGCAATGGAGATTTCGTATTGTCTGGCGACCTCTTCGCTGGGTTAGACACAACGAAGAGCGCTTCACGCCGTCACTACATCAGCTGTTGTTAACAGGTTTTTTACCGGCGCGGCATATTCAAATTTTTCATCGTACGATTTGTGAATTTTTTCCTTCTCGTTCTGGTTTGCGTGATTTAATCGAGACTTGATTGCGTTTGCGGCTGCGTCAATTGACAGCACATGCTAAACGGACAACAAAAGCATCCGCAAATGTTCAGAACATCAAAAAACACGTTGCCGTTTAGTGCTCGTGCTCGGTTTGTTATCAAAACGTTTACTATGTCATGACGCAGCCAACGGCATGATGAAATAAAATGATTTCTGACAGAGTTCTCACAAGGTCACAGCTCACTATTCACAATATCAAATGTATTATTTATTTTTAAGAATGTGAGTTCCTGTATGTATATTATTTTTTCATCTAATGTTGGTGGTGGAAAGTTTTAAGAGAATTCACATCACTCGTTTGTAGTATTTATAGTGTAACCCGTTCCACAGACACTCTTAAACTTTTTGATTATCTTTAAATTTTGAGTCTGGCCATTTGTACATAGCACGAATCAATTCGTCAACTTTTCAACGGCATATGATATCAAGTTCAGGTTGGAGGTTAGTTGGCACATTTTTTAAAACCTACTAAATGTTATTGCTTACGTGATAAATGATTCCTTTGCCTGCCTAATTCAATTCAAATTGTCATTAAAATTTTCACGAATCACGTTGTATGTTGGGATATTCATTTCAACCGAACTCAGTCGACAGTATTGAAATAGTACTTGATGTTATTGAGCAAGAAAGTATAGCGATTCCACTAGTTACGTTGGCTGAAGTTAAAAAAGAAATAAAAACTAATATTGCTCCGAAAAAGGCTGCTGGATTTAACCTTATATCACTGGAAAACTTACTACTAATTTAATCAGACAGAAATTCGTACCACAATTATGGTAGTTAGCTGAAATTATTATGATTTCTAAATCAGGCAAACATACCAACCCATTAAACAACATCAAATCGGCCAATAGCACTACCACCGATTATGTTCGAAACTTTTTGAAAAACTTTTACTTAAAAGATTAAAACATATTACCGCAGAGAGAAATCTTATCACAGATCATCAATTTGGACTTCGAAATCAACACTCCACGCTTGACCAGGTTCATCGAATCACTAAGATCATTGAGCAATCACTTGGAAAGAAACAATTAAATTTACAAAAGCTTTGTTTTTCGGGTACAAACTTTGATATATACATCGAAACACGCCAGACAGTCATTTATTATTTGGTAATAATCGCCAAAATATCTGTTTTTCAAAGAATTTTCTTTTTTCCACGCTTCAAACGCGCGACTAGCGGCAGGCGTCAAAAGCGGGATATAAAAATGGGCTCCTGACATTTGGGCCGCTCACAGAATTTCAGCTCTCTAGGTCGTGCGAAAGGTGGTTCAAAAAGACCTCTAAAAATGGTGCGATTTCACTCCATCACACGTGCCACACGAGAAACCTGACACGCGTGCATCATACATGGAATATATAATATTAGGCGCGACAGACCATTGCGGTCCAAGGCCTAGCATGTATATTTTTGCACACAAATGGAAGGGACCTACAATTTAAGGCCGGATCCGAACGGCGAATTAAGAAACTTTCCGTGACAAGTTATTACTCTCGGCACGTTTCTCACCCATTAGCGAGAGGTGGGACACCGTGAAAAATATTTACTTTTGGTGTTACTGGGAATCAAAGCACGAACGTTTAGTAGCCATGCTCATATTTACAAAAAAAATGAGTGCGTCAGACCCCACAAAAAATTCCCCAAAAGACACCTAAAAGAGCACCAAAAGACCCTCAAAAGACCTCCAAAATATTCCCAAAAGACAACAACAAATGTTATATCATATTCACCAACCGGATACAAATATTTTATTTATCGATGAAAGTGTAAAATTTTCCTGTAATTCAGCCATTTTAATTTTTTTTTTCCCGATTTTCCTCGATTGATGTTATACTGGTGTTATCATTGGTACCAACTGAAAAATGTATTAATGAAACTAATCACTTATTTACCAATAAGGTAGTGCATACAAACAACTAATGTTATATCATCGGATACACAAACAGGATTGCTACATTCGTTATTTCAATCGTATAAGCAATTCAGTTACCCCCTAGTAGCGCCTAAAGAAGTTTTACTTTAAAAAAAAATGACCGCTGTGGCATTTATTTTTTAGTCTGGCAACTACATTTTTACAATGTCACGCGATGACCTTCTTGATGCTCATGGCCTGAGTGAAGCATCATTTCATATTAAGTTCAATTAAGAGAATTTTCACTCGAGAAGGTAGTGAAAGTTTTGCTTTTGGCACTGGCTCTGACTCTGAGCATGTCCGGATTTTCCAATAGATGAAATAATGATTATATCATTTCAACCCTTAAGCTTTTAAGTTTTATTTTCCGTTTGTTGCGCACTGGCTATGGTCTTTTTTTTACTAAAGATATTCCTTGGGCCTGTGATTTTGATTCGTTTCATCCGTCCTTCCATCCGACTTACTTTTAATGGTAAATTCCCAGTGAGTATTCCCAGTTGAAAGCTTTTTCCATTTCCCAGTATACAACTTCCGCTTGAACGTAGTAGAAGGAAAAGCGAAAAATACCAAATTGTGCACGGTCGGTCGGTTTATGATTTTTTGTTTAAAATGTATTGGGATTCGCACTAAAAGAGAAAATTTTTAAAAACGGGATAACATTTCTAACAATGAACACTCGGGAACAATTTTACTTATATATTATGCAAAACCTTTTTCTACATTAGAATTATCGGTACATTGCAACTGGAACTGGCACTGGGTGTTTTCAATTTCAGTGTACAAATAATTATTTAGTTTTTATTGAAAATCAACTTTTAGTAAAAGTGCGAGCTTATATACATATAAGAATTATATTTGAGAAGAAAAAGAAAAACAACAACAACACATCAAACTAATCTCAGCGACTCCGTCCCTGATTACAGGAAAACATATGAAATAAATTTACAGTATACATAGCATGAAGCTAGTTGATCAAGCCTCGGTGACCGATGATTTGCTAAACCAAAATTTAAGGTGCGCGACAGTATATACTTCATAATGCATACCACCGCTAAAGTTATATGAAGTAATTATCTGTTCACCACCCCACTACCAAACTCCACGAGAGCATCAAATATCCAAATTAAAGCCATATTTTTAATTTTCGCTGTTTGCTTAAAAGGCGATCGATCCATGAGTGATGTGTGAATCAGAGAGTTCGTAATTATATTTACATCGGTGTCGTGAAATAACGCCTAGCGAAATAAAGCCGACTTTTGAAGTTTGCTTCGGCTTTATTTCACAAACAATGTTCGGCCTTATTCCACTTTCATGAAGTGAGATAAAGCCGACTTTCAAAATTCGCTTTATTTCGTACTTTGAAAGCGAAATAAAGCCGAATTTCAAAAATTTCGTTCGGCACCATTTACATCTGCTCCTCTACACCTGATGGTAGTGATGGATAATGGTGTAGTAGTAGACTCCTCAATTTTAAGAAATTTGTACGCGTAGCTTCGTATGAATAAAAGGTTCCTTACAATTTGCCATTTTAATGTAAAATTTTATTCTATTCTGCTTGATATGTGAGCGTGGCGTGTGAACTTAGGCGTAGCACTAAGGTGTACTTAGGTATAACACTAAAATTTCAAAATGTGTGATACTAAAAAATTCGTGATTACTCTGTTTGTTTGTTTGGTCGTTTGGCTCATTTCATTCCCGCATTGTTGCTTTTTACATAAACTTTGACCCTTGCCGGTTTCGCTTGTCATTTTTAAATAGAATTTTGTTATAGCTCACATTTTTGGAACCAGCTGCAGCTGCGTTTTTCAACACTATCTGTTTGGCTTATTGTTTATTGAATTTCGCCAACGTCGAAACGCTGATAAATAGGTTCTCGACTACTATGAAGTTGGACCAGCGTGTAACGCTTTCGTAACGCTCCTATGATTCTATGTATCGAATTACCCCACAGGACTCATTCGCCATAGATAAAAAGTTTCATATTACCTACGTATTTACGTATTATACTAACGTTATTCGATTTATTTCTGCCTTTTAATACTTAAATAACTTCTTCTGAGATTTAAATAACTTGGTAAATGTCCAGATATTTGAAATTTACTTTTTTGTACATACTTACGTATGTATGTGTAGTTGATGGAATCACTTTTCTGGAAGAAGAGACCTTTCCTACTATAGTGATAGACAAGCGAAACATATGCAACCAACTGTTGAATTCAAATGTTGTCCTGGCTAAAATATTATGCGGTTGTCTCCCTTTTTTGTTAGGGCGAACTTACGGGAAACGAACAAAAATTGCCAATTATGTAGCATACCAGGACGACGTATATTAATGTTCCGAGAAGTTGGCAGTGATAGCAAATTATCGATTTATTCAGTTGCATGTGACTTGTGGCCGTGTCCTGGCAAATATTTTGAAGTACATCATTTAAGCGATTATTAAAAAAAAGAACAGAAAAAACTGAAACACCCTTTTTTCTTATAATTTAAAATGTTTGAATTATTAATGGTTTTTCCTTTCTGTTTACATTGAGAGTAATTAATTGCATATTAACAGCGTATGAATTTCCCTCTGTCACGGTCTTGACTCTCGAGAATCGTTAGTAAATTATTGTGAACTTCTGTCGGTGGAGAGTTGGTTTTGTTTTCCTTGCCAGTTTTAAGTCGGTTGTGGTTTGTGTGCTGGAGCTGTGCTGGCGGAAATGGAGACTACTCTAAATGCACGTCAATACATTTCTAATTAATTGATGATGTTGCTTCAGGTATTTGTCAACGTTGATGAAGAGGGCTATTTAGAAAATTTTAAGCCTAGCCAATTAAAATAACGCCAGAGCCACTTTGTATGTATGGATTGATGGATGGATGGATGTGTGTACATGTGTGAACTGTGAATCGGCACGTTGTCATGATGAAGAAACGTTTATGTAAACTCTCTAATCGGAAATACACACGTGTACAAAGTTTAAATAAAATCGGGCTTTCGGAAGTAGTATAAACATTGATCACAAAATTAATATAGAGAATTTAAAAAGAAGATGTGTCTTCGCCAGGTAGGGTCGTTTTTGTATACTTTACTCAATTTGCCTAATAACCTAGGTACATCAATTATTATTGACGCTACAACGTCGTAAAACCATACCACTATCGCCAGCTGAGTAAATAGATTTGAGCTCTTTACCGCTTTTTGCACTTCTCATAAATTTCCGCAGTATAGGTGGTGTTAATAGCAACAGACGATGACAACATCCTGTTCTAATTTAATTAATGGCATCAACAGAATTTGATTAAAAACGCAAACGGCCCCCGTACACAATTTTTTTACACTGCGGTTCACTAGATTAGAAGCACATCATTTTGGGAGATATAATTGGTATTTCTCCAGTTATATGTCAGGAAAGAAAACACAAATGATGGTGAAACTTAAGAGTTATTTGTGGTTACTACAAAATCAAGTTTTAAAAAATATTCAGAAAAAGATAGCGAGCGGTACATTAAAGACCTTTTTGCCAAATGAGTCAGAATAGTAGGCATTTAAATCTCATAATATTTGAAGCATCTTACAAATGAATAAATACATAGTAAAAGTTATACCCATCCGGCCAATCTTAATTGAAATTTTTTTTCGTCAAAAAGCCTACTTTTTTCCAGTTATTTAAACTTGCTCCTTGTTGCACATCCCAGGTCATGCGGTCTTTCGCGAGTTGTAGGATTGAATCTTTCGTGATTTTTTAGTGGTGGTTTTTTCTTCAGCTTTAGTCGCTTGTTGTGTTGGGCACTACAAATCGCACGACGAACGGTAGATTTACTTGTAGTAACACCAGCTGTTCTTCTGATGTACGCTGTCTGAAAATTTTACTTTTTTCCGTTAGGAAGGTATAAGTACCGCAGAAACATTTTCTTTATAATTGTTCCCGTACATTTTCGGATCCTTTAAACAACAACAGTAATTTCACTCAATTGATTTGCTAGCGATAGCACGCTTAGGCAAGCCTTCCGAGTTCCGAGTTTTTGCCATTAAAAAAAAAAGGCTGTTGGGTACTGGATTTGGGCCAACACCAAAGAATTGGAGGCTTATGCCGACTTTAAAATCCTCTTTGGGATTAAAATAAAACGCTTGACAGTTAAACTTTAATTTCAAATTGTGTGTGTGGTGATTTTAATAACTGAAAAAATATAAAATAAATTTTTTTTTTCGACACAAAGAAAAAACCAAACTGACGTTTGGCAAAAGAAATAGATTTACTTTTTTGTGTTCAGAGAATTTACTTTTTTACGGAGGTTTGCAAAGCTTAGTAACGTAATGTTCTTGTTTAAACTAATAACTAAAGACTGCTTGAGTACTAAATATTTTGGCAGGGCGACAAAAGCCACCATTCTTTTTACAAAATTAACTTTTTGTACAAATAGTAATGAACCACTTCACAATCAACGATTGTACTTTGATTACTTCTAATCTTATGAACCAATTAAAATGCATTCTATTCTGAATCGCATTCAGTTAAAGTTTCATAAAACTCCCGTTAGCTTGCTATCTTAAAATGTTTGAATTCACCATTGCATTCAACATGAACCACTATATGGTTCACCATTTTTTTCTTTCATAGTAATGCCATGTAACTGGAGAAAAATCATTTTTACTTCTAAAATTTGCCTGCTTCTGATCTAGTGAACCGCAGTGTATATTATGTCAATATTCCTCAATTTTAGAACGTGATGCGCGAGATGGGGTATGGTGAGACACACCAAACGTAATATTGCAAGTATGTGTACCTATAATTACTTTTCTTTGCAAATTACAAAAATATGTAGTGTGTGTATGAGTGAGTTAACTCTGTTCTACAGCCTTGTCGCAGCTTTCCTTTTCTCTCTCGCTCTCTGTAATCTTCGTCGCAATGTCGTCATTGGCATTGGGTCAAGTTCACATTGACATTGGGTGGCAGCTATTGAACTTTGGTATGTGTTGCATTTTTATCGCGCTTGTTGCATAAGCCCAACCACTGCTTCCGCCAGTACCACCAACCAAAAAAGGAAAATTATATCTGAAGTCTCAACTTGGGGCATATGACCACAAAAGAGTTGCTTTTGCTAGTTACACATTTTCAATAATGTCGCCTATCCTCTAAGTACCCTTTTGTGATTAATAAGAATTTGAATTTCGCAGTGGTAGTGATTATTTCAGTTTCATATTTAATTTCGTGGTATTACGTCTTAATTTCAATCAACACCCACGTCACTCTCCTATTTTCAAGTTTCTTTCTCTGTTGCGCGCGCACCTATGACAGAAGGAAATAAATTATGTGCCAACGAACGTCAAATCGGAGTCACGACGACGCAAGACATTAGACAGAAAAACTGAACGACGACGGAAGACATTAGACAGAAAAACTGAACTGTCAACTGTGGACTGTTTAACATAAATATTTAAAATAAATAAATAAATGACTTTCCAATAGTTCTTATTTCTATTTACATTTTTTTCTGGCTTATTGAAGTAGTGAAGAAAAAATGCCACCAAACGCAACATCAGCATCGCAAGCGTTGGGCGAATCATTGTCAGCAGCCTCAGCATCATCTGCCAATGGTGAGGATCAAAAAGTTGTAGCCGACATATCCACTGGAGTTCTGTACGAATGCGATGCGGAGACTATTGATGGCGGCCTAGTGAAAGACATTGGAAAACTCAAACGGGCCGAGAAGCGCAAACTGAAATTGGTCTGGCGGAATATAATTGCATTTGCATACCTGCATTTGGCGGCTCTGTATGGTGCCTGGTTAATGTTAACGTCAGCCAAATGGGCAACAATAGCGACTGGTAAGTGATAACTGATAAGTGTGTATGTGCTGTGCTGCTGCACCACAATTCTCAAATGCATTCATAATTATGTGCATCATAAATTATTGGTGTCTCCATCCCCATGTTTCGGTGGAGTGCGTTAATGTCGGAAGTTTTAATACTTAAACTGTTTAGCTGTCCTAATGTTTTTTTTAATTAATTATCATCACTCCTCGTAATGATTTGAAATCACTGCGGGTCCGCGAAGTTCACACTCCACGCGTTGCAGGCGTGCGAATTCAAACTGGTTGCGAATCATCACCTCATCATCTCGCTCGTCTGAGGTTATCTATCAATGGTCGACGGTTCAGCGCAATCGTATGTTATTTCTCGGTTCATTAAATAATGGCAACACATGATGCATATACACATTTTGTTCTTGTGTTGCCCCTTTGAAGATTGAAACAATTTATTTTATATTTCTAATCGTTATTTTTAATTGACTTTAAAAAAACACCGATAAGGTTCTGCTGACCGATTTGACTTCTGTGTATCATGCTTGGATCAGATGGTTCGCAATGTCGTCAGATTTGCTTGTTTATTATTTATTTATTTAGTTCCTGTACTCATTACGTCAGTTTGGTGTGACGTTTCCGCAGCAGAAAATTTTCCTGTGAAAATAGCAGTGTCCCATGTAAGCATCTCTCGGTATCCGCAGTCATCTCATTTAATGGGACACGTCCTCTCTGAGGACGCAGTAAAATCACTTGGGAGAAATCTGTTATTAAGTGCAAAAGAAATTTAAACAAAAAAAATGTACTGAAGATTCTCGTCACCTCGTCAGTAAAAGAAAGTCGTGTTGTGCCCACACCTCCATTTTTTATTTTATTATTCCTTCCGAAATCTGTAAATCTGCCGAAAATGATTATGTGTCCACTCAATATGAACCATACTTATTTTGAATATAAGAACTTAACCTAAGAGAAAGAAATAAAAAGAATAGAAAGAGATGCAACTGGTAACAGGCAACAGGAGACACCAGTGGTTATGATGTGGTGCAAGTGCCTGAATAGTATATAAAATTGATTTCGTTATAATGTGTATAATAATTTTAGTAATTAGTTCAACATTTATACAATCTTATTTGTTTACATTTATAGCTTGCAAATTGTTTGCAACAAATTAAAGTTAATAATATATAGATACTTAGATTAGGATAATTACACATCTAGATTGTAAGCACAGATTATATTTAGCTTTAATAGTTCAATGATATTGAGATAGGATAGGATAGTGTGACTACAAATCTAGTTTTGCTATACCGCCAGTTATTAGTTTAAGAATTGTCAATAATTTCAAAATGACAAGCCTTTGGCAAAAATGCAAATGAAAACAACTCTAGTGAATATCAAACTGCGAACAAGTTAAGCGGGTGTCTCTGACTTTGACTTTGACTTTGAAATGCTACAAAGTTTTACCGTTCGTTTAAACTTCCGTGTATTTAATTGAACCAAAGTTTAAACTGAAACTGTGAAGCCGGGCCTAAATGATTGAAATTAAAATCATTGTATGATTTCGCTTAAAAAAACTTATAAACGGTTGGTTGGTTTCGTTACAAAAATATTTGTTTATTGGACTCGTTAAAATTTATGTATATTGCATTATATTATTTCATGGATTTGGTTATGTTAGGTTTCTGCTTGAGGTTTTCCCGCTTGCAACGCTGCTGTCGCTCTAGATTTCTTAACTAGCCGCTGACTCGGGTCCCGTAGCGGTAATACTGGCAAGGGAACGTTGCACTGCACTCATGCGAGTGTACTGGGGACTGGGGGATCTGTCCCTATTTTATTCAGCCGAGAGCAGCTGAAGGTCACTCTTCACTCTCTACTGAATAGAAAACTGGGCCCTGCCAGAGCTCAAACTTCAGGACTCTGGCGGGCCGCATGGGACTCTTTCCTGGAGTTTGAGCTCTGGCAGGGCCCAGTTTTCTATTCAGTAGAGAGTGAAGAGTGAAGGGTCACTATGCCTTCAAGGGGAAAACTCGCCCTATCAAGATTTTTTAGATTTGGAGATGGAGTCCCATAAGGCCCGCCAGAGTCTCGAAATCAAGAACTGGATGATAAACTGTCACGCTTGAAAGATGGACTGACCTACTTGTAGCGCCGACCAACGTTTGTTGTCCAATATCCCGCTGCCAAAAGTTACTTCGCTCAACTATCTATTGTTGTTTTTGTTTCTCCTTCGGTTTTGAAATTTCACATCCACATTTTGCCACCGTACTTCTTCCATTGTGCGCACGCTGCATTGGCTGTGTTGCTATGCTGAATTTGGTCTCTATCCCTTGGTTGTTGCTATGCTGGATTTGGTCTCTGTGCATTGGCTGTTACTATGTTGCATTTTGCTTCTACGTGTGCATGTGTAAGAGAAAATTTTACGCTCAAATTTTCGTCATTACAAAATATACGTACAATGGCCGTTCACAATCTGAGCAAAAAAGTCTAAAGGTTAATTCCACTGGATTTGGTATTAATTGTAAAAGCACAGAAGTAATGTTTTGCATTTAATTTGGAGGTAAAATTGGTAATAACTGAGCGGTCACGTGCATCTCAGTGACAATCTCTGAAGTCTGAATAACTTTGTAACCAAAAAGCGACATAATCTCACAGCAAAACGTTAATAGGCCTATAGCTAGCGACTTGGTGGTGGACAAGTGGCAATTTTTATGACTTGCACTATGGCATAAGAACAATTACAAAAGATTTTAATTATTTTGTATGTATTGTGGCGCAATTGAGACCCCGAATCGCGGTGAAAAAAGTAAAATTCCAAATAAGAGATGAAAACCGATCCAGAGTCTTATATATGTATTTAATATTTACTGTCCTTCATTACGACACCTTTTCATTACCTTTTCATCTTTTCATAACACCTTAAATAGGAATTATATTATATATTACATTATATTATCTGCATTAAAGTATTTACCAGTCGCTAACTTTATCATCGTCCTCGTTTCCTTTACAGCTTATATCTTGTACTTGGTCTCAGGATTAGGAATCACAGCTGGAGCTCATAGATTGTGGGCGCATCGTTCGTACAAGGCTAAGTGGCCATTGAGGGTTATACTGGTTATTTTCAATACAATTGCGTTTCAGGATGCCGCCTACCATTGGGCTCGTGATCATCGTGTCCATCACAAATTTTCAGAAACCGATGCCGATCCACACAATGCCACAAGGTGGGTAGACGTGGTTTTATATTAATAACAAATGAATAACGTGTACTTGTTACTACCCAAACAGAGGTTTCTTCTTCTCCCATGTTGGCTGGTTGCTATGCAAGAAACATCCTGAGGTTATTGCCAAAGGAAAAGCGCTGGATCTATCCGATTTGAGAAAAGATAAGGTCTTAATGTTCCAAAAGAAGTAAGTTTAATATTCAAGTTGAAGTTGAAGAAGTATTAAACAATTTGCCTGTCCTCCTCCTTACAGATACTACATGTGGATTATGCCAATTGCTTGCTTCCTTATTCCAACAGCGATACCAATGTACTTCTGGAACGAATCGTTTTTAAACTCATGGTTTGTGGCCACTATGTTTAGGTACTGTTTCATTCTGAATGTGACATGGCTTGTCAACAGTGCGGCACACAAATTCGGTGGAAAACCATATGATAGGTGAAGCGAGCTCCCCTTGCCAGTTTTTTTTTTGTTGTTGCTCTTAATAATATTGATAATTCCACAGGTTCATCAACCCATCGCAGAACATTTCCGTTGCGGCTCTTGCTTTCGGCGAGGGATGGCACAACTATCATCACGTCTTTCCTTGGGACTACAAAACCGCCGAGCTGGGCAACTACCGTCTAAATTTCACTACAGCATTTATTGATCTCTTTGCCAAAATCGGTTGGGCATACGATTTGAAATCGGTGTCGGTCGACATTATTGAGAAGCGTGTCAAGCGTACTGGCGACGGTACACACTCAACCTGGGGCTGGGGTGATAAAGATCAACCTTCAGAGGAGATAGAACATGCACTTATCACACACAAAAAAGATGAATAAACTCGAAGCAGTACATACTTTTAGAAATAATTGCAAACTACAAACTAGAAAATTGGGCGCTTTCGTTTATATCTGAATCATCTGTCTGTGTTACAAATCTTTATGTTTTCTACTCTTTGTTATAATGATCACCTCCACCAATACTTTTCAAAAGCATGCTGGGTCATACTTATTTACATTACGCACTCTAACTCATAGAAGCGCGAGCATTTTTTAAGTTGGATAAAAAAACTTGCAATAAGCAACCACCACATTTTTGTATAAAATAGGTCAACAACACAACAACCACAACAAACAACAATAGATAACGTGAATGAATTGAATGAATGATTTGTTTGGCTTTTAAACAAAAAATAGCAAACAAATGAAAACTAAAAAGAAAATCACTATTTATAAAAAAGAAAAATATATGTTATCTATAAAAATATATAATATATTACTACCAACCAATGTTAATATTAACGAATTTTAGTTATTACTTATTAGATACTCTCTTATTATTATAATATTATAATGTGTACATAGCTATGTTTTATATAACTTACACTTTTCTATCAACACCCTATGGAGGTGCAGGTGGCAACAAAAATACTATTTACTTTCCGTGTCCACAGCAATAAAAAAAAACCAAATCCCCGTAGAAGCAACATCTGGAAAGAAATGATCCTCCCACCCCCACAAATGGTAACTCGCTCACATCGGAAACGAGGTCGCCGCAAAGGTTTTTTTTTTCAAAAATCAATCAATTTTTTTAATCAGAATATCTTTATTTACTTTGCAAATCAAATTTTCGAGAAATTCAAACAAATGTATAACGTAAATCAAAGAGAACATTTTTTGGTGTCAAATAATTTAACAGTTCTTCTGAAATACATAAATAATGGAAAAAAAACACGAGTCGTTATTGTTGTTATATAAGAAACCCGTCTTATGTAATAAAGACGGTTTGTAAATGTGGCTGATATTAACATTTCTCACATTTCTTACCACCTTGGATTGTGATGGGTGAGGGGGGAGGTGTACTATAGCCTATAACCTTCCTCCACCCGCCAATAATATACATTGAAAGTTTCATAAAAATCTGTTGGTAAATGTGAGTTTCCTTGAATAACAACCGCACAACATTTTATTTTTTATTTACATAGATTTTAATTGGAAAACAAATAAGGTGGCAATTATTTTTTAGGTCATTGGCAGCTTGTACTATACGCTGCATTGTAAAAATGCGGCGTTTATATAACGGTTTGAAGTCAGCTTGAACTTCGTTTCGAGCCTATATAAGTCTGGGTCGAGTTTAGATGAGCTTGACTTGTTGATCATACTCGTATCATCATCATCATCATATTTGGCTCTACACCCGGGGTCCGGCCCTGACCTCTCGCAAAAAGTCTCTCCAGCTGTCCCGATTTTGAGCCGACGTCATCAAGTTTTGCATCCCTAAACTCTGTGGCGTCCTGGTCTATGGCGGTAGGATGCAAAGGACTTTTCGAGCGGGATCCTCTTCGTCCATGCGAGCGAAGCCTATCGAGCCTACCGAGCTTGATTTTCTTCACGATGTCGATGTCGCGGTAACGCTCGTAGATCTCATCATTATAGAGTCTCCGAAATCGTCCTTCCTCACCAACATACAACAACTCTCCGTAAGACTTTTCTCTCGAACGCGGCTGTGAGGTCAGAATACTTTTAGCTAATCACCCAATTCTCGGATCCATATGTAAGTACTGGTATGACCATTGTCTTATATACCAGCAACTTGGATGTTATGGTTAAGTTCCTGGATTTGAAGAGTCTTGACAGACTATAGTAGGCTTTGTTGGCTTTAAGCAACCGTGCGCGTATTTCTGGTTCCATGCTGCTATCGGCTGTTAAAGGATTGCAATTGCACCACTATTTTAATTACGGGACCAATGTTGAATTTTCTATTCGCAGACGTGGCAACCATGTACTTTGTTTTGCTCAAATTTATGTGCAGCCCTTTGCTGGACTCTAAAGGCAGTTCACAAAAAAGCCAGCTATTTCAGAGGAAGGGACTAGGTTACAACGACAATTTTATCATTGAAATAAAATTCCGTCCTGCATGGGGTGTCGGTTCGGTGTATAGATGGTTGCCACGTTCCGGTGAAGTCACTAGGAGTTGAAATGGCGAAGATACATCGCACAGCCAAATGATCTATAATTTTTTCAAACTAAAAAGTAGATTTAAAACGCCGGACTACACCCATTACCTCCCGTCGTATAATGTTTTCTGATGGCTATGTTTTTCCGAGGTTTTCTTCATGCTCCTATAAGCTGCTATCAGCTGTAGGATTAATTTATGTCCAGAAATGCTTTGTGCATTTTACTCTCCAGTTATCCTTTGACAAGGAAGAGTCCCAACATTCTTTTTTGGTGCTAATGTCTAAAAGGTTATCCCTGTCTTCTTCACTGCTCATTTTTGATTTTTTAGTTTTGTATTTGACAGAAAACAAGTTTTTGTGTTGTTAGTTCGTTTTCGAAAAACAATGACTTGTGACTAACTCATATTTTTTATGTACTATTTATTAATACGTTTAAATCTTATAGACGTAAATTATTTTGTAAAATTTTAATTTAAATATACATTTATTAAAACTATTTAGTCAAATTATATATATTGCTCTTTATCAAATTAGAAGATAACACTAAATTATCTACAGACTTTTAGTTACGTTTTAAATTCAAACAAAATAGTTTCTGTTTTGTTTACGTATAAAAATATGGTTTTCGAACATTGATTAAGACAATAGCTGTATTTTATTTGGAATCCGAATACGAATTCGAATGTCAAAACCAAACAAAACCAGCCAAACAGCAGGTTTTCAAATTCCAAAGAAGAAATTCGACAGTGCAATTGTTGTTGTAACTCCCAATTCGAATTCAAATAAAATACAGCTATTATCAATGACAACAACTAAAAGTAAACTAAAAAAGACCAAAGCTTCCATTGTGAGAGCGCCTAAAGTAAATGTAAAAATGTACAACTGCTACAATTATGTTTTAAATTTTCCAATGACATTATAAGTTTAACATCATGAAAACTATTAAAAATTTTCTTTGGCGTTTGTGCTTTCAAATCCTCAAATGTCATTTTAATCTCTAATTTGACAATTTGAGTATTTGACTGTGCCCGTACCGGTAGATTATTTTGTCAATATCGCATATCTTGCGTTCAGTTAAATTATTTTAATTTAATAACTTTTTATGACCAACGATTATTGGACAAAACTAATAAAAGGGTGCGCATCTTTAATTAAAAATGTTAAAAACGATAGCACGGCAGTTGAGTAAGCATGTGGTTGTAAGGGGTCTCACGAAACGTAATATTTTTACTGCCAGCAAATTGCAAACAGGTAACTGATTTACCATTTATGTAACTTCCCAGTAAATAAACGTTTATTTAGAGGAGACTTCCAATAAACTTGAGTTTGAAGCTGAACCTTCTGGGGAACCGACTATTCTTGTGGATAAAGACGAAAACATTACACTAATTGGAATCAATAGGCCGCGTCAACGGAACGCTATCAATGCAAAGACAGCAGCACTTCTCTGCGACGCATTTAGGAATTTCGAAAACGATGACACATCTCCAGTGGCCGTTCTGTATGGCGTCGGGGGATCATTCTGCTCGGGCTATGACATTTTGGAATTGGGGACTGGCGGTGACAAAGTCAGTACCGATATTCTAATGGCAGCAGAAGGCTCAGTGGTAATGATTATGGCGTAATGAAGTGAAGCATAACCGTAAACTTCCTCTGTGCTATCAACTCCACACAGGGTCCTACTAGACGTCACATTCGCAAGCCTGTAATTTGCGGCATTAACGGTTACTGCGTTGCTAATGGTCTCGAATTAGCTCTTATGTGTGATCTGCGTGTTATGGAGGATACCGCACTTTTAGGTTTCTTTAATCGCCGCTTCGGTGTTCCTGTCATCGATGGAGGAACTGCACGACTGCCGGCAATGATTGGTTTTTCGCGAGCGCTTGATCTGATCCTAACAGGCCGTCAGGTAGCTGCCAAAGAAGCATTAGAAATTGGTATCGCCAACCGAGTTGTTGCAACAGGCACTTGCCTTGGGCAGGCAGTCCACTTAGCTTTTACAATAGCGAAATTTCCTCAAGCAGCATTGAATCACGATAGAAATTCTCTCTATTCGGCTACATTCGAGTCGCATAACTTTAATGCGGCAATCCAAAATGAAATCATGTACACTTCAAAGGACGTCATCGATGAAATGAAGGAAGGAATCAAGATGTTCAATGAATGTATGGTTTGAATAATTATTAAAACTATGCTATTTTACTATATATATATATATTTACTATTTATTTATAATAATGCTTTAATTTCTTTACAGACCATGTTAGAGGTGCATGTTTCCCTTTCAGAGAAAAATCTATGGCTGATTGGGAGAAGGCGGAAGTTGCTTTCGAGGAACAGTATGCGAAACAGCAGAAAAAGGAGAAGGAGGCACAAGAAAAAGCTGAAGCACTCAAAGCCGGCACCACTGAGAAAAAGGAATAGGCTATCTCAACTTTTTGCAAACTGACCATTTAAACGCTTTTACTTATAACCTTTAATGAACATTCTAATTATGATCTGGCGAAAAAAATTGCCAGAAAAAATAAGATATTTATTTTAATAAATATACAGTAATGATGCTTATGCAACATTTTCAAATCCTATTGTACTTGACCGATTTTCTTAAAATGCTTACTAAATACTTTCTAAAAATAAGTTACTAATGCTATGCTATATAAAATAATTATTGTGAGGATACAAGTTATCCGCCTCTTGTAGTTGGATTCCTTCTTGTTCGTTGTTGGTGCGGTTGTGATTCCGGTTGTAGTTGCGTTTTTTTTGCAGTTGCCTCCCTTCTCGCCCGTCGTGGTTCTTGTTGTGCTTCCATTTGTGGTACTTGAACTTTTTGGATATTGAGGATAAAGAATAAAAACGGCACGACAGTGTTATTCTCATGAAAACTTACGACTGGAAGCAACAAGCAATCGACTTGATTCATTTCCTTTTCGTACAGAGCGCAGCTCATTTGCCCGAACAGTTTTGTTCATTTTAAAGGAGCCATTTGCTCCGCGACCGGAGGTACGAACGAACTTTCCAGCATTACTGCAATCGATAACATATTTGTTTATAGCATCCCTTGTAGAAACTGCAATGGCAAATGAAAATAACACAATGAATTGTAATAAGTTGCAATGAGGGGTCAGTTACACAGAGCGAATATAAATATATAAAACTGACTTTCCGAAAGCATAGCGGTCATTTCTAGGAACTCAGTGATTGTTGTTTCACAAACTTTTGTTATGTTTATTTTTTGGAGGGAAGAGGGTCTATTTAACTATCAATACAATAGGAATACCTCTATCTTTCGTTCCATTACTGACCCCTGCTGCAAAATAATATTAGAAACAAACGAAAATAACGATTACCAACTGACCATGTTTAGGATTGATTCCGAATTCGTTATGTATATAACTTTTAATGGAAACCATTGATATTCCTTTTCGCTTTCGATAGCCTAACTTAAGCAATGCTTTGTCGACCATGACTGGGATTGTCATGGTGGGATGTCTTTTACTAGCGGAGACTCGTGTTGAATGAAAAATATGATCAGTGTTTTCAATCGTTTTGGGCGAAAAATCAATCGTTAATTCTTCCACCTCATTCCTGGGTATAGTTTTGGCTATCGTCTTACTTTTTGACCTAGTCGTAGTCATTACGATTGCGACACCTTGAATAAAAACAGAAAGTAAATGAAAAAAAGTTCCCATTGTCTACAGCTAAGACAATAAATTAATAAATGCAATACATGTCTAGAAATTACATTTGTATTTAGAAATAGCAATATTTATTTATGTTATATATCATTGACAGTACATAATAAACTGTCAGTAACATTAAGATAGTGCCTAATATTTATGCCATTGGGAGAGTGATACAGGCCTTAAGAAAATGGAAGAGACATTCCTATAAGAATGTAGGAACGTTTTAGTAAGCTAGTGGGGTTTCTCATGGCCCATTGGGTTCTGAGATACCATCCCAACGAGCTGAACTTGTGTGCAGATTAGCTCAAGAAGAGATGAATTAATAAAGGACTGTAACACACGCAGTCCCCGTTCGCTGTACGGGAAATATATGGATGAAGGAATGGTAGAGTGACTAATTGCATACCCATAGTCTTGCAGTAGTCTCACAACCTATGCAAACATTTTCTAGACCCCAATAACTTATAGATTTGTTCCTTTGTTCTTAAAATATAATTAATATTCTTTTCAGAAACTTCAAATGGACTGCGATTGCGACGAACACGGAGCACATAGCAATACAATTACGGCTCAACCCAATGGACAGCATCCAAGCATAACGACCATTAATTGGGAACTCTTTCAAGACAAAGTCAATGAGGGACTAGAAATTCTTTCGACATCAATGCTACTAATGCCGAAATTGACAATGCCATCGACAACATGGGACCTGTGGTGAATAATGCAATTTGTGAACAATGTCAACATCGCAGCAGTAAGGACAATTACAGGCACTTTCCGGCAAATCTTCAAGCGTTATTATCAGCAAACAACATCTCCGTTATCCACTTTAATGATTGGAACACAATCTCACACTACCAGGAAGTACTTTCCAATTTGAAATGTTTCAAATGACATGAATATGAGGAAACACTTTAACTCAGTATTTGAAAAGAGACTGCAAGACATAAAACCTGATTCCAACATGTTTAGACAGATAATTCAACTCGTCGGAAAGCTACCCGCCCTACCTGTATTCCTCCTTTCCACGACGATTAGTTCTACGCACCGAAAGGACTCCAATGCCTATGAAAATATTGGGCCAAAGTTCGTCAACACAACACCAGGTTTGAAATTTTGATCACCTGGATCCACTTCATTCATTTAATTTTTTTTGCTTTGCATGTATGTTTGTTTTTTGCCTTCAGAGTGGGCCTCCCGGCAATCTACTCAGCATTCTACTAATTAGAGCCGGGATCAAGTCGAACCCAGGTGCCAGAATCTGGTACTCCTCGATCTGTAATCGCCCTATCTGGAAAAGTGTAGCATCTGTGCGTTGCAACAGTTGAACTAACTGGTGTCATCTGCGGCAAGTTTCAGGGCTACAAAGTGCCAACGATTATCATACCAATTTCGTTGGTACATGCTGCTCCAAAGGAGCCTCACAGCAACCCACCACCTCAAGTTTAGGGCGAATAAAAGCTTTATAGATAGTAGCCTGATCAGAGGGAGTGAAATATTTCTTGCACCGGGCTAGAAAATCTAAACATTTCGCAGCATTTTTGACGACGGTAAATATGTGGTCACTCCAACGAAGCTTATCGTTAACGCACATACCGAGAATTGCGAGATTTTCACTTTCCTCGATGCAAGTGCCATTCATGGAGAATGGCATGGGATTTAGGATTCCCTTAGACGACAGGAGACAGCATTGGGTTTTGGAAGCGTTAAATTCTACTCGATTGATTTGTCCCCATTGTATTATGCTGTCTAGGTCAGAATTTAACGTGCTTCACATACGAAGTTGTTTGAGTTCCACATGAGAAGTGGAGGGACGTTCCTCCAACTTACATGAGAAGCTGAGAGTGCTGTGATCAGCGAAAAAGTGAATTTAATTAGAAGTCACAGATAAGAGATCATTAATATAAATGGGGAAGAGTGTCGGGGACAGAACAGAGCCCTGTGGAACGCAAGAATTTAAGTAATGAACTTTAGACTTGAAACCGTCCAATACAACTTGAATTGAGCGGTCAAAAGATAGCTTCTAATCCAGTAAAGTAATTTATCATCGACTCCATTAGCACGCATTTTGACCAAAAGAGCTTGATGCCAAACTCTATCAAATGCCTTAAAAAAATTGAGTGCAACAGCTTTGCTTTCTCCAAATTGATGCAAAGACCGGTTCCACTGTTCGGTGAGATATACACCATCAAATCATAAGTAAAACATTGCCCACGAAATTCATACTGCCGGCCACTAAGGATTTCGTTGGTTTCAAGATATTTCTTGAGCTGAAAATTGGAAGAACACCTCTACATTTTTGGGGAAATACCATCTGGCCCAGCGGATATGTGAGTGTTGAGATCATATTAAACTCTAGCAACTGCACGAGTACGAATAACGAATAGCTCTGTCTCATAGAGTGTTCATTACTGTGTGGTGCAGGAGGCAGCAATGCACAATCTGGAAGCGTTGAGCTAGCTGAGAAATGCGCAGCAAACTGATTGGCCTGCTGACGGCTGGAATGTCATTACAAGTGATCGGAAGCGGATGAATTGACGACGACCTTGGAAACAACAGAACTTTGAAAGATAGCAAAGTCGGCTTTTAGACAGGGTTGTATTGTTAAAAAATTAACAAACTGCAAGTATAGTTTTATTTTTATTTGTAAATTAGAAAACGCTTATTGTGTACCTACAGCTGCTGTTATTGCCACTAACGCAGTCAAAAATGTCCATAACATTCAGTTAAACTTGTTGGCCGCTACTTACAAGGTCAACGAATTCAAAAAATACATTATTTAGAACTTTATAGAAAGTCCATACACAAGAGTGTCATAATTTGTAATTTTAGTCAAATATGACAGACTGTACGGATAATTACATTTTGTAGTTATGTATATGAAGTGGCACTCCATTTACCATTTAACGCACGACAAACTAATTTTCATTTTGTCAACCACATTTGCACAACTTACCCTTAATGTAATAAGCAAACAAAATAAATTTAAACAAATTAAATAAATAAAAACGGGCTAAGACTTTTGCACAGCAAAAATAAAAAAAAATTAAAAAGTTTATTAAAATGCAGACGATAAAAACATTTACAGACGATTCCACAGAAAATAGGTAATTATTGCTGTTCCCTGCAGTTTGCAATAATCAACGGCTCTCCGAAATCTTAACATCGGGTGTCTGTCCATCCTTTTCTGGTTAATGATGATTGATAAAAAATCTCGATCTTGATGGTGTTGGAAATTAAAAAGAGAATCCGTTAAAACATAAAATATTTTATTTATACATACATGAGAAAGTTGTAACGGGTTACATTTACTTACTCGTTGTTTCCATTTCAAATGACATTAATGCTACAATAAAATAATTTCCTTGTGTGTGAGTACACGTATACGGGCTTCAAAAAAAACCTTCTCTATAGAAAGCCCAACTGTTCCGATCATACACAGATGCATGCTTAGAAAAATCCCAAACGTTTTTGTATTAGTAATTTTTTTTTGTTTCCCACTACCACATCTTACGTTTCTCGCTCTTTGCGACTGCTTATTTTTTGTGCACTGTATTCACATCCCACAAACACAGACGCATTTGGGATTGGCTTACAGCATTAGTGTGCGTACAGTTGGGCTTTCTATAGAGAAGGTTGTCCGTATACGTGTACACGCACACAAGGAAATTATTTTATTGTAGCATTTATGTTATTTGAAATGGAAACAACGAGTTACTCTGATGAGTTGCGTTGTTTGTTGGAGAATATTAAATGCGGAAGCTGTTTACGACTGTATTTATGTATACTGAGTGCTTCTCGTTTGATTGTTACAGACGTTGTAAGAGAACAAAAGCGTAACGAAGGCTTACAACGAATCTGCTTCATAACATCAGCATCTGCATCAAGCTGAAGCAGTTTCGTTTCTTGTTTGTAGCTTTTGCATTGTCTTTTAAATTATGATGATACAATGAAGAGGAGCGGAAACTACGAGGGTGGAATTAAAAGTTCGTGGCTTGACCAAGAAATAAGACTCGGAAGCTTAAAAAGTGCTTTTATTTATTAGCATAATCCCCTCTAATCTCAGTGCACTTCTTCCATTTGGTATCTTACCAGGTTGCTTCAAGGCCTTAAAAATATACGTTTACCACAGCTTCGATCTCTTTATTCGTTGAAAATGTTTGTGCTCACAAATATTTTTTGAAGTTAAACTTCCTTAGCGAAGTATCTGAATTTTGCGTTACTATAAAGGGGAAAAGTGATTTTCATTCTAAAGGGTCGATTATAATAGACTTTCGGACGCATGGAGTTGTGTCAAAATCCAACGAAGCCCATGTTTGCCAAATCGTTTGCATTATCGTTTTTCTCTGTTTTTCATATCTAAAAGGCAAATGTCAAATTTACATGTGTAAAGAGCGACCTAAATCGGTCGGGCCCATGTGCGCGAAAGTGAACGAAAACTTAACGAAT